>CAHIKZ030000079.1:1005000-1072500 GCA_903632075.3 Acanthosepion pharaonis
TGCTCTGTTTGTAATAAACAGTATTAACAACATTTGCCGGCCCGAATGTCCGAGAAATTTTCATAGAAAATATGCGTCCTCCGATAGGAATCGAACCTGTATCCTATAAGGAAACGTCATATAGCCTGACGTGCTTTACCGTTTTAGACACAGAGGAGAGTTTCGGTTAGCAAGGTCGAATTTACTGCTTTTATTATAAACAGAGCATTTACTTAAATATTTGTATCTATAAAAAAGAATGTATAAACATAAAAATGTCTTAAAATAATTGCCAGACTTTGTCCATTTCATAATGTGTGACGTCATTTGTTTACATTTGAATACGCATCCAGCAGATATGAATGTACGAGAGAAAATCATGGATAATTGTAGTTTAAAAACAGATTAGATTTCGGCATTAAATAACCCATAGAGGTGTTGATATGCCGCTAAACAAAAACAACCAACCGACCAATCTGTGTGGATTTTTGTCATGCCTTTGAAATTTTTAAAGGCTAGGCAGGAAATGACGAGAAAATTGATTTAAAACTGAAGAACACATTAATTTATCTCAAGCATTGACGAAAAGTGTTACAAACTCAATTATTAGATCGGTATGAGACTAGCGTAAAGATGACGGAATTATTTATGTCTGGTCAGGTTAGTACATTTAACGACATATCAAACTGTGTTTGATTATTTCATAGCCAATTTATTGCTTACATGACATACCGTAAATTACTCATGTAACGTGCGAAATACAGCTGTACATTTTGACTATAGTGAATGGATATATAGTTTTGTCTACGGCGTAGCCAGGGCCAGCACTATATACGCTAATTTTATACCTCGTGTATAATGCAACCCTCTTAAAATTACCTTAAAAATTAAATCAGCAAAAGTCGCGTGAGATGCGGGTATATACGATAATTCACAATTAATAGATAGGTAGATATCGAAGATGGGTCCGGTTTAAAGTTGAATAAAAAATGTAGACATGGACCTAGTTTACAAGTTAGTTGACATAAGTCCAGTATACACCTGTGTCAAAAGGTAGACATTGGCCAGCAGTAGCGTGCAGAAGTGTGGAGGCAAAGAGTGCGATGGCTCCTGGCATTCACATCGGGAGGACATCAAATCAAAAAGTGAAATAAAAATTCAGTTTATATTTAATTTGAATAAAGTGTTTATTTCATCTGTTTTTACATATATAAAATATCTTCCTTTCTTGCGTTTCTCAGTACTAGGCCCTATAGGCCTCCTCCCTACTTGAGTCTAACAGTAATAAAAAAAGAAAAAAATAGTTTTTGAAATTTGAAATTAAGTGTTTATTTCATGTTTCATCTGTTTTAGCATATTTAAAATATCTTTCTTTCTCACATTTCTCAGTATTAGACCCCCTCCTCCGAAAGGAGTCTTAGGGACATACAATCAAGGAGTTGGCCCTGAGAATCATCAAACATGACCAAACCAGGTTCCCCAGGTTTACACAAGATTATAAAAAAAATCTTACACATAAGTCCGGTTTCCACTAGAGTAAAAAAAGGCAGACCTAGGTCCAGTTTACACTCGAGTTAAAATGGTAGAAACAGGTCCAGTCGACACTAGAGTTTTAAAAAAAGTAGACAAAGGTCCAGTCTACACTAGAGTTAAAAAAAAAGGAGACAAAGGTCCAGTCTACACCAGAGTTTAAAAAAAGTAGACAAAAATCTAGGCTACACTAGAGTTAAAAAAGTAGACAAAAGTCCAGGCTACACTAGAGTTAAAAAAAAGTAGACAAAGGTCCAGTCTACACTAGAGTTAAAAAAGTAGACAAAGGTCCAGTCTACACTAGAGTTTAAAAAAGTAGACAAAAGTTCAGGCTACAACAGAAGTTTTAAAAAAAGTAGACAAAGGCCCAGTCTACACTAGAGTTAAAAAAAAGTAGACAAAAGTCCAGGCTACAAAAGTAGGCAAAGATCCAGTATACACATCTGTCAAAAGGTAGTTATTAGACGTCTGAGTTTGCAACTGTTCACCTGGACAATGAATCCTTTGGAGAATGTATCTTATCCATCTGCTGGAGATACAATCGATGTATTCTAAGTCCCACCAGCTGAGCGGTTTACGTGTGGATCCGCACCACTGCCTAAGGTCCAAGTATCTGTGTATTCTGCTAAAGATCAAAGTATCGCTCCCGTCACTCTACATAGGATCAGTGCAGTAGAGCCGTGCGATCGAAGTTGTTGCTTACAACTTAATATGGCTTTTCAAAGAGAAGAATTTTGGCTAAATGGATCTGTCACTTGCCTGTTTATCTTCAGGCTGGGCAGGCGAATAAGTCTAAGGTTCACTTGTTAATTTTATATATCTGTTTACTTTAAAGTGAAAAAAAGTTACGGACAGAGTAACAAAGAAACAGACAGAAAAAGTCACATTATTCGACTTCATTTGTATGTTCAGAAAAATGTCGAAAACTTTTATATATTAATTTTATATTTTTGTATGACTACTATAGCTAGAATGTTAGTATGTAAATACATATAAATACGTTTTTTGTGTACCTTTCTATTTATAAGTAATTGTGAATGCATATATATATATCAGAGGACATTGAAGTTAACACTCAGATGCGACAGTCTGTTTTATGCGGAGTTAATGAGTGTTAACTTCAGTGTCCACTTTTATATTTTATATTTACATACGCTCTATCTCTGACATTGAGCACTTCATTCCATAAATATAGCATACCTTAAAAGTATATTACTTTATATTTATGTGTGTGTGTGTGTGTGTGTGTGTGTGTGGATGTCATGATATTTGTGCAGACATTTCTATGATACCTAAAATTACTTATTAGTTGTCTATATTAGTATTTGAATTATATCTTTGTAGTTGGAAGTATGTAAGTGTGTGTATATGTTTATGTATATGTGCATATATATATGTATATATTATATTATTTTATTTTTATTTTTTTCCCCTACATCGTAAATGGTCTGCTCCACTAACAATATAGTACGGCATATATATTAATATTTAAATTTTGCTGGGGTCAGTTTTCAATCAGCACCTGACGATTGCGTTGTGCATGCTACCGGTAAGGAACAAATTTATATTTATTATTAATATAAATTATAGCTCTGTTATTATACATTGAGCACTATTTTATTAGCACCAGGGATCAGTGTGCAGCATTTTATATTCATTTTATTTTCTGTATATAGAAATCCACAGAAAGCACACTTATACTTAAAATAAAAACTTATTGACATTTCTAGGACACATAATGAAAAATGTAGGGTTAGAAAATTTGGCAACACAAGACATACTAAAAGCAAGATACAGGAGGCCAACAGTAAAGGATAGGAAGTTGCGGAGAGCCATGATCAACCTACCTAACGAGTTTGTGCAAACTGATGACAGAAAAGTGAATGGGAGAGATAATAAAAAGACGAACATTGCTAAAAGCTACAAAGGATAGGAAGTTGCGGAGAGCCATGATCAGCCTACCTAACGAGTTTGTGCAAACTGATGACAGTGAATGGGAGGGATAATAAAAAGACGAACATTGCTAAAAGCTACAAAGGATAGGAAGTTGTGGAGAGTCATGATCAACCTACCTAACGAGTTTGTGCAAATTGATGACAGAACAGTGAATGAGAGGGATAATAAAAAGACGAACATTGCTTAAAGCTACAAAGGATAGGAAGTTGTGGAGAGCCATGATCATCCTACCTAACGAGCATGTGCAAATTGATGACAGAACAGTGAATGGGAGGGATAATAAAAAGATGAACATTGCTTAAAGCTACAAAGGATAGGATGTTGTGGAGAGCCATGATCATCCTACCTAATGAGTTTGTGCAAATTGATGACAGAACAGTGAATGGGAGGGATAATAAAAAGACGAACATTGCTAAAAGCTACAAAGGATAGGAAGTCGCGGAGAGTCATGATCAACCGACCTAATAAGTTTGTGCAAATAGATGTCAGAACAGTGAATGGGTGGGATAGTAAAAAGACAAAGATTGCTATTATATACGCCATAAAAAAACATATTTGATTAACACAATATCCTATATACCTAAAAGTTAATCATTATTTCATTATTTTACGTGTTAATGTGGCCGCCATGATATTTTATGACCTTCATTCGTCTTTCATGCATTGATTTTCTTAATTATTCTACTTGAGAGAGTTTCTTTGACTTTGTCTTGTTGAAAATCTCTGCACGTATTCGCCGGATCTTCAATGAATGCTCAATGTACACTTTGATGTTGTAAGTTAATCGCCATGGTGTGTATCATGCTCTGATTGGCCGTCGGAAATTTGCAAATCAATTATTTGAATAGAAGACAATCCCAAAACTGTAATTTTTATTCTAGTTCATTTTTATCTTCAGAATTTGTTCTGGTAGAAAACCAGGAAAGTAAGACGACTAATGAGAAAGAAATGGTTGGAGTGTTTAGCTTGTTAACCATTGCTCTTCATCAGAATGAATTGAACTAACTACGATAATAACACTTCCTCTTAAATTCAAGCAGGAAAAAAAAACGTAGGAGGATGGAATGGACGAAACAACAAAAAACATTTCTGAAACAATGATTATAAAAGAGTAACGAACCAGATCTTGAAAATTCAAACGTAAAGAAGGCAGGAGAATACAGCGACCGAAACGTTTTGATAAAGATAATAAAAACGAGAAAACTGGTTTGAAAGAAACATTAGAGTATAGTAACGGCATCGGATCTCAGAAAATTTAAACAGAAAGATGTTGGGATTCTGGAAAATGGTGATGGAGATTTGAGGAGAAATTTTGTCATTTAATTTTCATCGATAACCACCAGAGCTAGCCGTCGGAAACAATATCATTTGTCCGGCGGCAGACAATAGAATAAAAACTGAAAGAATTTGAAAAGCGAGGGAAATATCTAGATTTTACCAGAGAGTTGGAAACATTCTAGAGTAGAGTTCTACAATATGAGGTGCGACCAGAGACATCATTTTTTCAGTTTGTTTTTCATGTTTTTTTTTTCAGTTTTTCAATTTTTTCAGTTTTTTTTTCAGTTTTTTTCAGTTTTTTAGTTTTTCATTTTTTTCAGTTTTCTTTTTCAGTTTTCTCAGTTTTTTTCAGTTTTTTTCAATTTTTTCAGTTTTTTTTCAATTTTTTTTTATATTACTATATAATAAACACTCCAGACCGAGAATAAAAGAAATAATTAAATTTTATAAAACAGGGGGTCCAGTTTGCTACGTAAATACATTTTAAATTGATCTCCCTACGGAAGCTAAACCAAATATGCCCATACCACGTGATTTCTTAAAATGCAAAATAATCTTTTTTTAATTTTGAAATTTATAATCTAGAGATTATTTTCCATATATTACTATTGATTATGCAATCCAGTTTACAAATTTCAATTTTTACTTTTTTTTTTAAATTCAGGACGTGGGCGATCAGGATTCTCCACAGCGTCCCATCCATTGTAACTTTTTAGCATTTTTTTGCCTTTTTACTAACCTCCACTCCCTGATTGTTAGGTAATTTTTTAAACAATGAATTTTCACCCTGTAACATGGCAAAAAGCCACTCGAGGTAGTGTTACATAGTAAGAGACACAGTTTATGGGGATATGCGGGGGAGGTAATTTTATCCCTAGACTTGAACAAGTGAAGATTGTATTGCTCGGAGAAGCATTCTCTTGGGGGGGGGGGGCGGTTTCACAAAGCAGCTGTTTGTGAGGTTACTCGTTGTTTCTTTCTCTCCCTCTTACCTTCAATCTTGTTCTGTGAGTGTCAAATTTTCCAAACCTTCTTTCCTAGTTATGCGTCCCAGAAATTACATTTATCTCTTTCTGATTCTAAGTATGTGTCCCTTTGTTTCTATTTTCCTTAAATATGGTTTGAAAACGCAGTGAAATTAAACAGTAAATGCAAAACAAGAAAATATAAGAATAAATAAAGTAGTAAAATATATGATTTGTAATGATTTCTTATCCATTTTCAGAGACATAATGTATATATGTATGTATCTATTCTGTGAAAAGATTAACAATCAAGCAATAAAGAGAAGAGGAGAAAACTAAAAAAAAAAAGGAAAGGTTAAAATGTCGACAATTTTGCATGCGGTAAAAGTGAAATGAAGGTTGTATCGGTGGTGATATTAATCTATTGCCCCAGACAGTATATGAGAAGGTAAGATATATTTGATATTGAAAAAACTAAACTTGGGTGCATTCACTAAGCGGCCTTTCGTTCACAGCGGACACCACTTGACTATCACCTCAGGAGAATGTGTGGGCTGACTGCTGAAGGCATCGTTTTTTTTTTTGTTTTTTTTTTTTTCAACTGACATACAGAAGCATTGGTTATTGCCCAAATGTAAGGCAAACATATTTAGAAAACATGACATTCAACAGTCACTTGATATTTTCACTAGTGTCACATTTAATACACATATCAAACAAGTTTTTATTCGTCTCTGGTCCCAGTTGAAAGAAAAAAAATGCAGTAATGCTATTTTGTGATATTTTCGCCAGAATTTCTGCGTTATGTTTTGCTACATCGATTGATTTATTCATTTTTTACGGCTTATCAACCCTTTGCAGGTTATTTAAAGCCAGAAAATATTTTTAGATTGTAAGAATTGTTTTAGTTTATAATAATTTAGTGATACAAGTCTTGCAAATTAACCCATAGCTAGGGGGAGACGAGTTGGATTCAAACATTTCCCAAGAGTATTTACATGTAAGTGAATATAACGAGACCTACTGGAATTGGAACTCGGCTCTTCGAGTAACAATTCCGAACTATTATCTATTATATCACCCGCATATCCAAACTTACAGGACCTGATATTCTCATGTAGGTACTGAACAGGCTCTATGTTGCTTAACTTTGGTGACCGTACGGGAACCGATGTTTTAACGTGATGCGACCGTAAGCCCTTATCTGAGCTGGTAGCGTACTAACCCATTTCCCCTATGCCTGATGGGAATAGAGCTAAATTTCATGAAATGACAGATGATACATTGTTGATGTCAGACGACTTCTTTATGTTCCGTGTCTCTTCATGACGTGAGCGGTCATGGATCTCTACAACTTCCTATTTCTTGTAGCTCTTAGTAATGTCTATCTTTTTACTATCCATCCCACCCCACCCCGTTACGCTATCCATTCACACTCGCTTTCCCGATAACTACAATCTTCAAAAATTTAAATGCAACGTCAATCGTCATCTTCTGATGCCATAATCACCTTTCTTCTTTTTATCCTTTCCTCAATCCACCCCGTATACACAGTCTTTTCTCTTACTTTCACTCTCTGTAAACCCCTGCGTACTCCGTACGAGTGACACTCCCACGTTGCTTGGGGTGAATGACCACTGCCTTCAACTGCTTCTTCAATATCTCTTGTGAGTATCAAATTCTCCAAGTCAACCCTTTACGTTGTGTTCTAGAAATTTCAACTGTCTCTTTCTGATTCTGAATATGTGTTCTTATTTTGCTTCCATTTTCTTTCAGACTTTATCGTTAATTACGCGCTCCATCCATGGTATCCTCATCATCCTTCTGTAGAACCATATTTTTGTTACCTCCAGTCTTGTTTTCATCTGTAAGAAGATTGTCCTGCATGCACTGCCATATAGGAAGATTACATAACAGTTCAGTACTCTTTTCTTTGTTTGTAACGAAATTTTTCTGTTTCTTACTATTTTCTTTAGCGTTTAAAATGTATCCTTTGCAAATCCAATGCGCGTACGAATTTCGGTGTTGCATTTTCCATTCTCTATGAAAACACTACCCTGATATTTAAACTTCTGTAGTTCTTTGCCGTTGACATCACCAATTTGTTCACTATTTACATTATTCGGATTATTGTCCTCATCTTTGTCGCCATATTTATTACAACGTTTCTGCCGTTGTACGCTCCGGTCTTCTTCAGGTAGTTGGAATGTCGAAGAAGATTGTCCCGTAGGCACTGCTATATAGGAGGATTACATAACAGTTCAGCACTCTTTTCTTTGTTTCTAACGAATTTTTTCTGTTTCTTAATATTTTCTTTAGCATTTGGAATTTATCCTTTTTTACACCGTGACTCTACGGGTCACGGTATAAAAATATATATATAACGAACCCAACTGGAATTGGAAGTGGGCATTTCGATTAACAATTCCGAGTCATTATTCATAACACCACCCGCGCATCTAAGCTTACAGCACCTGGTATTCCCAAGCGGTCACCCACCAAGGTACTGACCAGGCTCGACGTTAAATTTGGTTATAGTACGGGAACTAGTGTGTTGAAAATTGCAGGAACTCCTAACCAGGTAAGTTAAGGAAAGCGAAAAGAAAGTTATAGGACTAACATGCGAATTACAAATTGAAGATACCAAAATCAAGTACAACAATTTAAATATTTGGGAAGTGTTACCTAATCTCAGTCTTCTTATATGGCAGTGAATATGGGACAATCTCTCCATAGATGAAGAAGAGACTTGTAGCAATAGAAATTTGGTTCTACAGAAGGAAGCTGAGAATACCATGAACTGAACGTGTGAGAAACAATGAAGTTTTATAAAAAATGGAAACAAAAAGGACACTTATACTTAGCATCAGACAGGGAGAATTGAAATTTCTCGGGCATATAATGAGGAAAGGGTCCTTGGAAAATTTGACACACACAAGACGACAAGAGGGACAAAGAAAAACAGCGCATAATCTAACAAATTTGTGTAAATTAATGGCAGAACAGGATTTAGCAGAGATAGCAACAAAAAACAAAATTACTAAGCGCTACAAAGGACAGGAAATTGTAGAGAGCAATGATTGGCAACGTCCTAAATGAGTGTCTTTTTCGATTCATGACTGACTAGGCAAGGAATTCCCCGCAGTAGGCTGCCGTTTCTTTCTACGGTAGACTGGTTGTCAACCAAGGCTATATGGATTCATGCCTTTCCCAAGGATAATTGGACGTAAGTGAATGTAACAAACCCGATCGGAATTCGAACTCGACTCTTCAATTGACTCATTTCGAACCGCTATCCATTACAACACACCATACATTCTCAAGGAAACTAAAAAAAAATTAAAAAGGAAGTAGTGTCAACGCAAACATACACGCATCGCTTATAAAAGGACCTTTACAAAAATGCTTAGGCAACCATTTTTATATAAATAGTAGAATATGTACATTCTGTAATTTGTGTGGATACAAAGATAAGACTGTAGGCTTCTGTAGTGATAGCAACAAATAAATTACTAAATAACCCCCACACCTTATTAGTAGACTATGTACTAGTTTGGAACCAAAATAATTAATAATAAAAGAAAAATCAAAAGTTAAGCAATAAAAATACGAAATAAGAATGGTAGTTATCAATAAAGAAAGAAAAAATTAGAAAACAAGAAACAATAGTTAAATAAAATATTGAATACTCCCATGATGCACCAGAACAAACATTTTACCGCCAAATGAAACAAAAATCAAAAGTTTTTCTCTCTTCAGTTTTCATCCATAGAAGAAGGCAGACGTCCTGGACAGTTCTCTGATAAAACATGCTGCCACCAACAGATAAGCAAAATTTCTTTATTTCTATATACATATATGTTCTTTAAAATATACAATCATTTCTCTGAAATGTACACTAAAGCATTTTATCGTTTTTGTCTATGCTTCGTTGTACCTCTTATGATTTCTTTGTAATATTATAATGCCGCTATGGGCTGATGACCCTGTTTTAACCAAAAAAATACATATATAAAAAATTACATTCAGACAAGGCCAACACATCACCAGAAAAACCACACCAGTTCCTTAGTGAAAACGTGTATTGTATAGAATGACTGAATACCATGTAAAACTGGTTTAAAACTTGCTTTGAGGTAATATGTATTTTCTGTGTACTTTCAAAGATATTTTCTTGTTGAATAAACATCAGTTTAAAATATGACTGTTTTGAAATTGTCTTATCAAACCGAACATTTAACAACAACTACAACTACATTTAAGACAACAACAACTACAACAGTGAAAAAAGCAACACATGGCGCTAATATTATTAACATTGTAACGCAAACTTAAATGTAACGTTCTTAGTCTTTAATAAATTCAAGTAGAATATAAGTTTTAAGATAGGAGGCATATTTCAAGATGATGCCTTTGATAATTATTTGCTAAGCTGAACTTCGGCTGCTACAAGCATAAATGGAGAAAAATACCACTTGAAAAAATGTGTTGCATCAATTGTCCAAGTGAAAGATGCCAGCCTATATTGAATATCAGCATTCAGGAAAATAGGAAATACACAAATACTTCAGGCACAAAACAGATCCAATATGGCGTCTGTGATATTTTCTATTTATAATAGAATATTTCACACTTTTCCTATTCTAATTATCTGATTTCATTAAGATTATGAAAGAAATTAAAAAACTCCTTGCGAGTTCTACGTCTATAAATTATGCATGGAAACTCCCCTATTACATCGCTAAATATTTGAGCTTAACAACTTTAACAAAATATTGCAATAACGATAATAATTATTAATGCAGGCCATTATTTAAAGAAGTAAGAGGGTGCAAATAAACAGATTCAAAACTGAAAATATTTTCAATTTTACAGACACAGATGGTAAACACATTACCTCTTCTTTCTTTCTTCATAAAATATTTTATAGTCGTAGAACTCGACATGAGCTTATTCAATCATTTGCTTAAGAATTAAGATTCATCAGAAAATTCGAAAGTGGAAAACCGTAATATTTTCACGGGTAATGTATTTTTCAGTGCACCCCGTCACATCGACGCTACTGAATGATTTCCTATTCGAATTTTCTACTGAATGTGACACACCTCAGGCGCCGTCAATAAATCCAGGTTTCTCTTGAAAGAGAGGTACGCACTGGTGGGATGGCCCTCTGGGGTTTGAGCTAATATTATTTTGAAACATACCCGGAAAAAGTGCCAGGGAATTATATTTGTACGGATATTTTTAGTATGATTTAATTGAAATTGCCTACGAGAAATGTAGTTGGGATTTTCTATAAAATGGATTCTGCATTTTATGCATCGAAGATTAAAGCGTTGGTTATAAATATCTGGTTCTCTGTTAGTTATAAGTTCAATCGTTGGGTCTGGAAGTGCAGGAAAACTATTGTTTTGTACGAACCAAACAATGGTTTTCTTTATTGATTGACTTCTTTTTACAGCTTATCAACCCTCTAGAACCCTTTTGGGGATTGTAAGAATTAAAAAAATAATAATAATGGTTCAGTGATACATGTTTTACTAATTAACCCGTAGCTGGGAGGGAAAATAAGTAGATTCATATTTTCCCAAGTTTATTTGCGGGCAAATGAATATAACAAACCTGACAAGAATTGGAACTCGGCTCCCCGATTAACAATTTTGAGTCATTATTCATTACACCACCCGTACATCCAAGCTTCCAGCACTTGGCATTCCCAAGTGGTCACCCATCTAGACACTACACAGGATCGACGTTGCTTAACTTCGGTGATCATACAGGAAACGATGTTTCAACGTGATGTGGCCGTAAGCCGCAGTTCGTGCTGATCGCACGGACACTCCTGACTCTTTCCCTCCAGTCCTCACGAGAATGCAGTATGACCGTCAGGTCTTTCAGTTTGCATACTGTAGCTTCAATTCATTGGTGAAAGGACAACCTATGCGTTCATGTTTTGATGCCCAAAGAAGCACATTGCTGATAAGCTCATCTTTATTTCTCCAAGAATGCTTTGCAAATTGTGTTCTTTCTCGAAGGCAGATGGCAGTAGAGTTGCTCTATTGTTGAGTGCTGTCCACATGATAGATTTAGAGCAGCAGACAGCATTTTTTTTGGTGATTTTTCATAGTGTGGCTTAGATGTGGCAAAGGCTAAAGGTATGTGGATCGAATTCGAGACTCAATCGTAATTGTTCTAGCAAGACACGTTTGCTAACCATCACACCATCTAGTGAGGATCGAATTCAATACTCAGTCGTAATTGTTCTAGCGAAAGAAAATTTGCTAACCATTAAACCACGACGAGGTTCCCGGTAATTTTCTAAGCGTAGCATAGATATGGCACAAGGCTGAAAGTATAGGTCACCCAGTGAGGATCAAACTCACTACTCAGTCTGAATTGTTCTAGCGAGACAAGCTTGCTAACCATTAAACCACGTCGAGGTGCCTCACGCAGCATCTTTATGTATGTAAAATCTAATTTCTTTATTGTTAATGTTCATACCATACTTCAATAGATAAGAAGTGATTGGGGCCTTGACTTAGATGAAGTCTCTTCTATTGTTGACGGATAAATTTGATTTTCAAATTGTTGATAGATCCTTCGTGTCTTGCCAAGGCGGATATTTGCATAACTGTCTATAGAGGCTATATTAATGTCAAGATAAATGTACTTGATGACCCTTTTGTCGCTGATTACCAGACAGTGAGTTGATGGAGCCTCGTTGGTTATAAACTATGTATTCTCTCTTGTTCACATATGGTGAATATTATCCTTCACATCTTCAAATCTACCATTCGTCCATGCATGGAAATCTGTTGCCATATATGGTCTGGTGTACCGTTGTTCATCTCTAGGTTCTCGACAAAATTCAAAGATGGATATGCAATGTTATGGTCCTGACTTGGGCTCTCGTCTCCAGTCACTTTCTCCCCGACGTAATATGGCTTCACTTTGTCTTTTCTATAACTATATTTTCATGGCATCTGCATCTGCTCTAACGAGCTATTTTCATTAGTACCCTGACTGCATGAATGTGCTACTAGGTTGGCATCTCGGTCCCACCCTTTTACTGTCGAAACAGTTAAATGTAACCGCCTCTTCTAATCCAACGGCTTTTTCTCTCGCACTTCCCGACAGTGGAACTCCCTTCCTCTTACTTGCTTCCCTGATAAATATAATCTTCAAAAATTTAAATGTAATGTCAATCGACATCTTCTATTGCCTTGATCCCCGTTCTTCTTTTTATCCTCCTCCGGTCTTCTTTTTATCATTTCCCCCCCCCCACCACCATAACAAGTATTTTCCCTTACTTACACTTTCTGTAGCCCCTTGTGTACTAGTGACACACCCGCCTTGCTTGGAGTGAATTGCTTAAAAAATATGGAAAACAGAATGAGAATGGAATAACGCGTGTGAGAATGGAATGAAAATAGAATAACGTGTGTGGAATGAAAATAGAATAATGTGTGTGAGAATGGAATGAAAATAGAATAACGTGTGTGAGACTGGAATGAGAATAGAATAATGTTTGTGAGAATGGAATGAAAGGAAATAACGCGTGTGAGAATGAATTGAGAATAGAATAATCTGTGCAAAAATGGAATGAAAAAAAAACAGAATAAGAATCTAACCACACGAACTGAATAAAGAGTTCGGTTCAAAATTCCAAGAAAGTTACCAAATGCAACAACAGACACGTGAAGAAGGACGGAGAGTATAACGGCCGAAACGTTCTGGGTATAATAATCAAAATGAGCGTGCTGGTCTGTATAGCAAGACATATGAAGAAATGTTGATTTTTTTATGTAGTTATATTATTTTAAAGTCGTATATATTCAGTCGGTGAATGCCGAATGTTTTCTGTTTGGAAACGGCTAATCTCATCATATCTTTTTCTTACTGTCTCATAAATATTAGCCACAAAGCAGTTAAAGTTAGACATTCGCGAGACTTAATGACAGTTTTAATATTAGAATTTATTTATCTACTATAACATGCTTATGTCAGTATTTTTCTTTTATGAAATAACATTGCAATAAACAGCTGAGCTGAAACAGAAATGCCGAGTAATTATTTTGTTGCTATTGTCAAGAAAATTCGTGTCATTTTGCAATCAGACAACACAATTATACCGGACACCAGAATGAATTTTGAAGCATGAAAATGTCAGATCCGAGTCAGGATAAGGAATCGCATCGATTATACATGCAAATAAAAGCAGCTGCTAATGAAACTTACAGAACTATTTGGTTGACGCCATACAACGCCTGTGATATACAATTTCATTTGCCTTTGTGTGCATAGTTGAAAAGATCCCAACAAAGAGCAAGCGATCGACATACAACACTCTCAAAGTAAACAATTTTAATGCAAACAGTTTTCTACTTAGGAGCATTCAACTTATAAAGACTCAGCGGTAGGAACAGGTCTTTGTCCATGCGAATGTTTTACATACTTCATCGCTACATCGTTACAGTGTTATATAGCAGTTGTCTGGTACATTTGATAATACAACATAAAATAAAGAATGGACTAATAATCACTAGTTAATAAATCTTGGTAATTTGTACTGAGCCGGTCCCAAATTATTCATGCTCACTATCTTTTCTTTCTCTTCTAAATATTCGAAATATTCTTTTTGCCAGTTTACTCCTTGGGCAAACTAGGGAGTAAACAGGCAAAAGGAATATTTCTAATATTGCATGCAATTTCAAACTTCTATCTTGTGTATTTTACGTGATATTAGCAATGCCTCTAATTCTTGGGTATACATTTGTTAAATTGTCTCGTGTATGTCGGAATTATATTGCCTTGTGCATATATTCATTACAATGTTTTCTGTACAATGTATATTGCATTTTTTACACGGAGTTAGTGTTTTATATACACATTATATTGTTTTGAACATGTGCGGCATGGCTGGTACAAGGGTATGGTTCTCCACCATGAATCTATGATACGGGGCTCCCCACTCTAGCACATATCAAAATTTTCATAAGATTTTATTCATACAAAATGCTGATTTTATCATAACCTAATTATGCAGGTGGAGTAATGAATAACGGTACGGTAGAGTAATGTATAGCGGCTCGCGTTGCGGAAGCCGAGTTCGAATTCCAATCAAATCCATTACATTGACTTACGTGCTAATAGCCTTGGGAAAGGTATGACTCCTCTTCTTTTAACCCCACCCACCCAGTTATGGGTAAATATCAGGACAGACCGGGGACCAGACAGAACTGGTGTACCTATTGCGGGAAAAAAAATCAGCCTCGTCAGTCATGTATCGCTTATGCGTATATCACGCATGGCACATAACTGACTGAATTACGTACAGTAATGGATCATCTTACTTATTATAAAACGCAGATTGTGTGTGTGTGTGTGTGTGTGTACGTTTATATATTGGATCGGATTTCCTACATTTTTCAACCGATTTCAATAAAACTTCACAGGACAACGTAATATTACCTTGTGGTGATTCTGACAGCGCCCCAAATGGGAAAAACACAATTGTTTTTACACGAAATCAATTTGAAAACACTTAAAACACGATTCTGTCGCCAGAATGAAAGGGGGACAACTCATATCGAGTTATACTTATTATAAAACCCAGGTTGGTTGCTTGTGTGTGTGTGTGTGTGTGTGTGTGTGTGTGTGTGTGTGTGTGTGTGTGTGTGTGTGTGTGTTCGTTTATATATGGGATCGGATTTCCTACATTTTTCAACCGATTTCAACAAAACTTCACTTTTTTTTTGGGCAGGTAGTGTTTCTTATTGTCTTGCACACTTTTTTCTTTATTTTTACATTCAGAATGCTTTAAAAATTCCATTTACAAGACAATTGTTTATAATAAAATTCTATTCAATCGGTAGACTCATAACTTGAGTTTGGGTTTGACCAATTCGTAAAAAAAAAAAAATACTAATTAAGACATGCGTGTCCGTAAACCTTAAACAATAATCTTTGTCAATTTTATTTTTCAGTCATTATGATGGTCGATACTTGATCTATCTCTTACTGTTACATCCCCGGGCAACGCTGGGCTCTACTGCTAGTATGCAATATAGTTGAACAATTCATCTAAAAAAATTGAAAATAAACACAATGTATCTAAAAACAAATGTTATGTAGTGATCATTCAATCTAAATCAACAATATTTTGTGGCAATTTTTAACATCAATTTGAGATTGAGTTTCCTTTCAGGAAACAATACACAGAAGTATTCATGGCTCTCCACAACTTTCTATCCTTCGTAGTTCTAAGCAAGGTTTGTCCCCTTACTGTCCTTCCCAGTCCATGTTTTACCATCCATTTACACAACCTCGTTACGTAGGTTGATTATAGCTCTCCACCACATCCTATGTTTTGCCATCCATTTACACAAATTCCTTAAGTAAGTTACTCGCTGTTTTCCTCTGTCCCTCTAACTGTCTTGCCTCCACTTATTTAATTTTATGAAATTTCGAGAAATTAATTTTTGTACTGCTTAATGTTTATATTAGTTTTCAGCAGATCACCTTGGTGAATTTAAATCATCAATGTTTTTTTTTGTTTTTTTTTGTAAAACAAGACCCCCTCCCAGTTATGAAAAATCTGCTCTGAATTAAAATATAAAATGCAATAAAACTAAGACATTATTTAATTAGAAAAGCTTTTAATTGCTTTTTTATAGACACTATTGCGTTAAAAAATATTTTGATGTATAATAAATTTTTACAAGAATTGTTTTCATTTTTTAAAATCTTAATTATAATAATTTATAAAATTTTAAACCTTTTAAAATTCTGTCTTTTTTGTAGAGGTTAGGTGATATTGTTATTAAGTAAAAACTATATTTACTAATCATAAATGGAAAAGTTTAGTACAATTCATCGGCGACCAATATTTTAAAAAGAATTTTGAAATTTTTTTGTCTGTATAAACGTGCCCATTTTTGTAAATACGGACGGCCATAAACGAAATTATCAGAGCGGTAACTATAGCAAATTAAAGCCAAAGTACCTAAAATTAAATAAAACGTTAGATTACGGAGAATATTTTCATAATTTTTTAAGATTACTGAGTAGTTAAAAATGATATAAAAAAAGGCGTTTACGTTACCTTCTTCAAGTAATTTTTACAGATATGTACACCGCAGAAAAACATTAGATAAGCTTCTGTCAGCACCTTAAATAAACGGCTACTTCCGTGTTAAAATGCATTTCTGCGATATTTTAAACTTAAAGTAAATAATATTTGTTTAAAATCATATTAATTAAACTTTGAATCAGCTAATTTTCCTCAAATAAAGTTTTTAAAAAGTCTATTTTATTTGTAAAAGATTTTCTAATAATGAGATTACATTGCGATGATGGATGGCTAAAATTATCGCTAAAATCAGCGATGTTTAATGATTTTAAAACAATATCTCTTTTCAGTCAATATAAATTAGTTTTGAAATACAGCAAAGTATTTTGCTTACTGGAAATACTAAATTTAATCTATAAGCTTGTAATTAAAACGAAAATAAAATCAAGAAAGATTTTTCATTTTTTAAATTAATTTTAATGATTACGTGTCGCGTTTCTGTGGCGGTACCTATATAGTGATTTTCCAAGCGTAGCTTAGATGTGGCACAAGGCCGAAAGTAGGGGGTACCGAGTGAGGATCGAACTCACTATTCAATCGTAATTGTTCTAGCGAGACAAGCTTGCTAGCCATTACACCACCTCGAGGTGCCCTGGCGGTGCCTATATAAGGGAGCAAACATTTTCAGTCGAGTTGATGCTTTTGTAAACGTGTCGAAAATGTAAAGTTGTCAATTTCTTCTTCTTTTTTCTCTCTTTGAAACACGATTTTGATGATTAAATTCGTGATGTATTCATAACGACTCACAGATCTGACTAGTAATTCACATGACAACAGTCACTTACTAAATATATAAAAGTTTTCTTGCTGAATATTTGAAACAAAAATAACAACGGCAATTTATTTTCTCTTATCAGTCGATTTTTATTTACCGTTGTAATTTATGTTAATTCAGAAAAGAGTAGATAAAAGGAAACGATAACTACCTTACGCATGCGCGGTGAAATAGAGAAATTAAATTTCCTTCCTCCTTTTGTTTCGCTTTTTTTAACAGAGTAAAAAAATGAATAGATAAAGAATAAAAAAAATTGAAAGAAAATAAAGTGAATTAATGAGGTTTGTTTGAATATTTTACTATAATTATTGCATCCCCCTCCGATTCGGTCATAAAAAAAAAGATAACAAAGACACACATGCATATGTGAACTCACACACACACACACACACACACACACACACACACACACACACACACACATATATATATATATATATATATATATATATATATATATATATATATGTGTGTGTATGGATTAATATGAGTTTATATAAATAGACTATCAAGGTTGACGTCTTCCGAGGATGATGTCATCTCAACGACATACCGTAAAACCATGTGTTTTCTCCCTATTTATAGTGGCCATTTTCTTTCTCAAAAGTATGTGCTAATATCATCACGCGCAACCACACCCATAAAACAACAATAAGCTTTTATTATCTTAATTTATCCTGTCTATTTTAACCTACATACTTACTTCATAAAACCGTTTATTTAAGCAATGGTCCACTCTTTCAGTTCTTGTAAGATTAATAGATTTAATGACATTTGGCTCATGTCGAATCTTCATTTAAAATTAGTTATTATTTTTCGTTTAATCTAGGACTAAATATTTGTCGTATATAAATAAATAGTTCCGGTGCTAGCCTTTCTACATTTAATCACCAGCAAGAGAAGATTCCTAAATTCAATCTTTTTATATGTATATACCCAGTACTAATAATTCCTAGGCGATAAGTTTAGTTAGATCTTCATATTTTTGTGTTTAGACACACTTCTATGACTGATCACTGTTCCCCGAGTGCTACATATTTTAAGACCTATTTTTTAATACCAGATTAGCATTCATTTTGATTATTTCATCGATAATCTGCATGGAACTAAAGTGAAAATACGTATTATGCATCATGTTAAAATACAATTAATGCTCGTCAAGTATTAAAAATGTCTTATAATATGTTCCACTCGTAGAAAAATGGAAACTGAAACTTTGAGGATAGAAGGTCATCTACATCGACATTTTCAAATAGCTTCCTCATGCACGTCATGCTAAGAAATCGCGGTCTCATAAGATCAAGATCACTACCCTTGATCAGAAAGTACCTCTAAAAGAGCTAGTGCTAAATTATAATTGATTTGTACCACATTCTATAAAGCTTCCGGTATTTCCTTAAATAAGTCTTAGTTTTAAATCAAAGCTAAATAATTATCTGTCCTTCATATATATATATATATATAGATAGATAGATAGATAGATAGATAGAAGTTCAAATAGATTGAAGTTCAAATACAGTAAATTCGACCTTGCTAACCGAACGCTCCTCTGTAGCCAAATCGGTTAAGGCACGTCAAGCTAAATGACGGTTCCGTATAGAATACAGGTTCGAATGCAGGTTAAGCTAGCTTACACTGAAGATTCGTTTAGCTGAAACTTAGGTAGGTTTTCCTGACTCTTTAGGATTTATTCTATATATATATATATATATATATATATATATATATATATATATATATATACTAAGATCACTTAAACCTGATCTTAACAAAAATGATGGTTTATAATGCTGTTGTCATTTCGACTTTGCTATATGGTTGCAAACTTGAACTGCATATTGTCATTAAAAAAGAACGCTTTCATCAACAAAAGCTTCGTTCAAACTTGAACATTCAATGGAATTACGATGTGAGAAATACCAAAGTGCGGGAAAGAGCCAACAGTCAAGAGCCTCAACCAATTGTACTGTTGATACAGTATACTTATCTGGATCTTGAAGAGCGAAGAGTCGATCCTCGATAAGCCACCAGGACTTCTAATATATTTGATACAGTAAATATTTACCATAAATATCAGTGGAGCATTTTACAGACAAAAATTCTGTTCACCTTGATATAAATTAAATTATATAATTTTATGAATACCAGTTGATGTAATATATGCGAGGGTTGGCTGAAAGGTTCATAGGTTTGGTTGACAAATAAGGTTTATTTTTCAAGATAGTCCAACATGCGGTCCACACACTTCTTCCATTGATGTTGCTGTACTTGGATCCCATCGGTGAAGTAGCTTTCATCCTGTCATCAAATGGAGATATGACGCCATCATCACTGCGAAACTGGATTCCCATCCAAGTGTTTCTTCAGTCGGTGGTGCCTTACTTGGATCCCATCGGTGAAGAAGTTTTCATTCTGTCATCAACTGGAGATATGACGCCATCATCACTGCGAGACTGGATTCCCATCCAAGTGTTTCTTCCATCGGTGTTGCCTTACTTGGATCCCATCGGCGAAGTAGCTTTCTTCCTGTCATTGACTGATGATATGACGCCATCATCACTGCGATATTGGATTCCCATCCAAGTGTTTCTTTCATCGGTGTTGCTGTACTTGGATCCCATCGGTGAAGTAGCTTTCATCCTGTCATCAACTGGAGATATGACGCCATCATCACTCCGATACTGGATTCCCATCCAAGTGATTCTTTCATTGGTGTTCCTGTACTTGGATCCCATTGGTGAAGAAGCTTTCATCCTGTCATTAACTTGTGATATGACGCCATCATCACTCCGATACTGGATTCCCATCCAAGTGTTCCTTCCATCGGTGTTGCTGTACTTGGATCCCATCGGTGAAGTAGCTTTCTTCCTGTCATCGACTGGTGATATGACGCCATCATCACTCCGATACTGGATTCCCATCCAAGTGATTCTTCCATCGGTGTTGCCTTACTTGGATCCCATCGATGAAGAAGCTTTCATTCTGTCACCAACTGGTAATATGACGCCATCATCGCTGCGATACTGGATTCCCATCCAAGTGTTTCTTCCATCGGTGTTGCTGTACTGGGATCCTATCGGTGCAGTAGCTTTCATCCTCTCATCAACTGGAGATATGACGCCATCATCACTACGATACTGGATTCCCATCCAAGTGTTTCTTTCATCGGTGTTGCTGTACTTGTATCCCATCGGTGAAGAAGCTTTCATTCTGTCATCAACTGGTGATATGACGCCATCATCGCTGCGAAACTGGTTTCCCATACAAGTGATTCTTTCATTGATGTTCCTGTACTTGGATCCCATCGGTGAAGAAGCTTTCATTCTGTCATCAACTGGTGATATGACGCCGTCATCACTGCGATACTGGATTCCCATCCAAGTGTTTCTTTCATCGGTGTTGCTGTACTTGGATCCCATCGGTGAAGAAGCTTTCATCCTGTCATCAACTGGAGATATGACGCCATCATTACTGCGATACTGGATTCCTATCCAAGTGTTTCTTTCATCAGTGTTCCTGTACTTTGATCCCATTGGTGAAAAAGCTTTCATCCTGTCATTAACTGGTGATTTGACGCCGTCATCACTCCGATACTGTATTCCCATCCAAGTGTTTCTTCCATCGGTGTTGCCTTACTTGGATCCCATCGGTCAAGAAGCTTTCATTCTGTCATCAACTGGTGATATGACGCCATCATCACTGTTTCTTTCATCGGTTGCTGTACTTGGATCCATCGGTGAAGAATCATCCTGTCATCAATTATGACGCCATCATCATCTGCGTGTTTCTTTCATCGGTTTGCTGTACTTGGATCCATCGGTGAAGAAGCTTTCATCCTGTCATCAACTGGAGATATGACGCCATCATCACTGCGATACTGAATTCCCATCCAAGTGTTTCTTTCATCGGTTTGCTGTACTTGGATCCATCGGTGAAGAAGCTTTCATTCTGTCATTAACTGGTGATATGGCGCCATCATCGCTGCGACACTGGATTCCCATCCAAGTGTTTTTTCATGTTGGGGAACAGATGATAATGAAATGGGACGAAATCAGGAGAATAGGGATGGTGATCAACCAGTACAAAGCCATATTCACGCGCAGCAGCCATTGAAACCTAGGACTTTTGTGCTGGAGTAGTGTTAGATGAAACAAGACCCCTTATCTTAGTTTTCCCGATCGTTTGGTTATGATACCCTTTCGTAATTTCCTCAGCAAGTTGGCATAGTTCTCTCTATTGATGGTGTAGCCCCTTTAATGGGAGTCAATAAACACAATACCTTTTGCATTCAAAAAAAAAACAAAAAAAAACAAAGGCCATCACCTTCTCTACAGATTAAAGCAGGTGAGGAGGGGTGGATCCACTGCATGGATTGCCTCTGGCTGAACCCAGCACTCATCCTGGGTTAAGAAACGTTCAAAGAAACTAGCTGGATCTTCTTCAAACAATGTCAGATTTCTCCGTGATGTGATCATCCTGGTGCGCTTTTGATCAGGTGTCAGATGACGTGGCACCCACTGAGCAGAAACCTTCGTCATGCTAAGTTCATTGTGCAGAATATTCTTAATTCTCTCGCGGGATATGCTAATAGTATGGGCTAATTTATTTATAGTCAATCGCCTGTCATTCATTATTACGTGGTGAGCACAGTCAATGTTTTTCTTGGTAGTGGCAGTTGCAGGACGTCCAGACCTTTGCTCATTTTCAAGACTATTTTTTCCACTCCTAAATTCAGCTGCCTACTTTTGCACTGTTGATAAAGCTGAAGCATCATCCCCTAATGTAGTAACCATGTCAGCATGAATATCCTGAGGAGGTGGGGGCTAAACCCTTTTTTGCAGGTGTTTAATAACATCACAATGCCAAATTTTGTCCATTTTCGCTACTAGTTACATCTGAAGTCTTCTTTGAACAGTCAGATATGAGTTTAGAAAGAAAGAATGCAGTTATCAATAAAAAGAATTGAAATTAATGCATATAAGATTTCACAGTTCTAGCATCACTCTTTCATAGTCAGCCTATGAAATTTGCAGTCTATCCTCGTATATATATGTTTTTTTTTTTTGTTGTTTTTTTTTCGAAGTTTATCTCTGTCTAGCTTAAGGATAAATGAGAGAAATTGAGAGAGTAAGATTGTGTAGCACTAATCTCCTAACTGCGTTCCCTGAAAATCATCATTCGAAATCGTAGTTAATTACCGACCACGTGTTCTGGTGAAAATATTTCTTGGGTATTATGACAAACTACATCTGGCAGCAAAAGTTTTGATTAGCGTGGAACTACCTCTTAATTGCTGTTGTTCCCAGGTTCACCGTCACCTATGGTGGTAGCACCCGTTAAGGTCCCATCTATGGGCAAATAGTGAACTCCCTAAACTGGGGTCAGAACATGAAAGTATAAAAATGCATTAGAAAATATTATCAGAAACACATTTTCATAGTAAACCGTCCTGGGTAGGACGATAAACTACGTCCAGCAGCAAGGCCTCTGATCAGAAGGTTTTGAGAAGCATGGAACCACTTCTTAATTGCTGGTGTTCCCAGGTCCACTCTGACCCGGGTTGGTAGCACCTGTTAGGGTCCCAGATATGGGCAAAAAGTTAACCCACAAACTGGGGTCAAAACACTATGAAATTGTAAAAATAGGTTTTAAGAATTTGCAAAAATTATTACCAGCAATACATTTTTGAAAAAAAAATTGATTACCAGCTATACATTTAAAAAAATTTACCAGCAATACATTTTTGAAAAAAAAGAAAAATACCCACAATAAAAATCTTGTCAGCATTAAATAACCCATTAAGGTTAATATGCCGTAAAACAAAACAAAACAAACCTTTTCATAGTAAAAAAAAAAAAAAATACCAGCAATACATTTTTAAAAAGAAATGTCAACGCCCACAAGAAAAATAAAATTTTGGCATTTAATAACCCATAAAGTTTTCATATGCCGTTAACAAAATAAAATATACCAAACCAAGTAGGCATAATATAGATTTGAATTTCACAAATGGCAGGGCACAAATTTACTAATTACACTTCAATACAAAGAACTAAATTATAACCATTCTGAATGAGTTTAATATTATTTATTATTGTTACGCCTTTTATTTATAAAAATACATGTTGTCATGCGCAGGGAATTAAAATGTAATAAGCATTTTGATTCTGTTTGTTATGTTTAAAGGAAAACTTGATTTAAAACTATTCCGAATAGTGAATATGCAAATGAAGTTTCCTGTTGCTTGATTACCACAACGAAATCACAGGGGCATCTTTTTTATCATTTCGCCCCAAGCAAGGCAATAAAGCCACTAGGACGCAAGAGGTTACTGAGTGTTAGCGAATATGAGAAAAAAAACCTACTATTAAGGAGAGAAGACAATAAAAGAATAAGAAGACAGAAGGTAACGATTGATATTGCATTTAAATTTTTGAAGATCAAATATGCCTGGGAAGCAAGAAGCTGGTAGAGAATTCCACAAGTGAGAAGTGCGATAGAAGAAACTGTTAGCAAAGAAATTACGATTACATCTAGCTATTTCAACTGTAAAATAATGAGACTTAACAGCCAATCTGGTACTGCGCTTAAATTCATAAAGTCTAGGTATCATA
Organism: Acanthosepion pharaonis; assembly: GCA_903632075.3. NCBI lineage: Eukaryota > Metazoa > Mollusca > Cephalopoda > Sepiida > Sepiidae > Acanthosepion > Acanthosepion pharaonis. The sequence goes on from CAHIKZ030000079.1 coordinate 1,029,229, forward strand.
GAGGAGAGTTCATCAGAATAATTACCATAAAAATGTTTATGAAAAAAGGTACAAGAAAGCTACGATACATCAGTGGGAAAAGGACTGAAGACGAGATGCCAGGTCAGGGCCAATAACATTGCAGATTCTTCTTTGAATTTTATCAAGAATCTTTAAATATATAGCAGGCGCATCAGACCAGATTTGGCAGCAATATCCAAAGCAACGACGAATAGTAAGCTTATAAATATGACGGATAGATTCTGGCGAGAAAAATATCGTTTAGCACGACTTAGGGAACCAAATGTCTCAGCTGCAAACTTAGCAATTGATTCAATATATTCTTTCCATTTCATGTCAGCTGAAAACGTTAGTTCGAGAAGGCGAATGAGTCACTATCCTGGAGGTTAATATCAGCCATGCTGACAGGACTTCTCTCAGATGATTAAAAGAGATCAGTTTAGTTTTTGAGGCATTAAATTTAACAAGCCATCCGCTGCTCCATTTAATAACAGATTGTAGGTAATTTTTGAGATCAGCTGACAGTTTGATCTCATTGAACTGATCAGACTTAATATTAAGACAGGAGTAAATGGTTGTGTCATCAACATAGGTACCGAGTTGAGAGCTGATGACATCAGGAAGATCGCTTTTGAAAATTAGGAAAAACGTAGGTCCAAGCATAGAGACCTGGAGAATAACTGCATTGATTCAAAAATACCTAACAATAATAATAATTGAATAATAGCAAGTAAAACACTTTTACCCTTCCTCTGTAGTTAGAGGGACTATAATATAGGCTCTGCTAGAGGTGGTTTCGGCTAACAGCAAAAATTGTTATAAAATCAAAGCTTTTACCTAAATACTCGAGTCTCGTTCTTAAATTCAGATTTGAGACTTACATATGGATGCCGTGTATGGCACCAAACTCTTTCAGGAATATCTAAACTGTCAGCAATATACAACCGCTTTCTAAGAAGTTTAGATACCTGAGAAGTATTTTAACAGATGAGGAAAAGTTTGACAGGCGAAATCCGAAGGCGTATTAGGATAACGACAGATGCTTTCCAAAAGCTAAGCGAAGTATTAAGAAACAGGAAAATTATGTTAGAAATAAAGAAAAGAGTGCTGAACATTTGATGTGATAATGGCTTTACGCTCCACAATATGTCTGTAGGAATAAGATCTGGACACGGTGAAAATTCTCTTACATTTGAAACCGCAAAAAGTATATCTTGGTCATATAATCCACATGGTGTCTAGGGCCACAACCACAGAAAAAAATGAGATTAAAGAGATTAAAAGAAAAATCGATTTGTGGAACAGAAGATAAAGTAGAAAGACGTTATTGAAATGTAACCCGATGAGGGTCACGACCCTGAAAAACTATGCTACTATTTTCGGTAAGTTGATCATTAACCAAACAGTATTTGATGATGAACGAGTTTTAAACAAATAACTCATTGACGATTTTAAATCTATTTTTGTACTACTGTTACAAAGAGTGATCTATAAGGCACCAATTGAAATATGAAGTTACCACCAATGGCTTAAAAGACGACCACGCTCATCATCATTCTTAATTTCAGAAGATTGGCGTAATACAGTCTTCATATCCTCATTTCGTGTCTGGTATTGCGTTGTATTAAGTTACGTAAATATTGAAAAAAGATTTTTACATATTTATTTTATTCCCCAAATCATTGATCAGGTAAGTTTAAATACAATAAAAAGTTTTTACGGTATGAAAATCTCAGTCATTGGCATAGACACCAAAGATTATCAGATTATCAAAAGCAAATTTGGATCTTAATGCCCGCAAAAAAAAACAAGAAAAAAACAAACAAAAAAAAAAACGGTGTGTCAAAAGGACAGTTTTTTTCCTTGACACCGCTATTATTTTAATTACCTTCACTCCTTGGCAATGTTTTAAAAAAAAGCGATGATTAAAATTGTAAAAAATCTAAACATATGATGAAAGTGAATTTATACATTTTTTTGGTCCATGATAACAACAAAAATATTAAAAACTATTTATTTATTAGATTGTTTATTGGAATGGTTGACAAGACATCAGCTAATTGCTGATTGATTCGAACTTTATAAAATGGTAAATAATAAGTATTTCCATATAGCTGGTTCACATATTTTAATTTAGTGAATGTTTATAAATTTATGAATAAAAAATTGGATTCATATTTATTTCTTTATAAATTCGTAAATGATAAATATTATATTGCCTTTGTTTTAATTTTTAGTTCTTAGAATGTAAATGTTGTAACCGTAAGTTCTATACTAATAGTTTCTTCTTTCGCACTTCTCGATTGTGGAAATATTTTCCAGTTTTCTGCTTTCCTGTCAACTACAATATTCCAAAATTCAAACGCAATGTTAATCGTTATATTCTGTTGTTTTTTTCCTGTTCTTTTTCCTGTTCTTTTATTGTCCTTTAGATTTATTTTATTATCCTTTCTGTCTCTCATATATTTTATTAGTGCCACTCCCTTGTGTGTTAGTAGTTTTTATTGACTTATTTAGAGTGAAATGATTAATATATATATATATATATATATATATATATATATATATATATATATAAGTATGTAAATTATTTAACCTTCACCTTTTCCCTACATTATCTTATATGTAGGTTGTATTGATTTTTTAACTGGTGGAAACCACCACTTAAAAGATTTTATTATGTTGAGCCTCGACGTCAGAAGTGGTTGGTGGTGGTGGTAAGGCAGTAGATGTTGAACCTACTTTCCAGTCACCCATAATAATATTTTCTTTTTACAGCTCTATCAGTATGGTAAAATGGCGTCTGATATGAAAGTACTTGCGAAATATTCATAATAGTTAATGGTTGTTAGTGACAATGTGGAAAAATAAATAGTGTTCTTATTAAGTTCTCTGTTGTCGCTTCCATGGAAATACATAGAACTTCAGATCATCTCACATTTTCCGAAATAACCGAGATATTCTCTTTTAAAAACATTGGTAAATCATTAACCTTTTTTTTTTTTTTTTTTTTTTTTCTTATGTTGATCTTCAAAACAGGCAGGCTCTTATTTGAAAAGTAACTGCTCTTGGGCCAAATTAAGTTTCTTCTTCTTCTTCTTCTTCTTCTTCTTCTTCTTCTTCTTCTTCTTCTTCTTCTTCTATGCGCCATGTCCCTTCATGGCTCTCCACAATTTCCTTTTCCTTATATCTCTCAGAAAAGATTTTTTTGCTTTTGATATCACTCCTAAACCATGTTCTACCCTCCATTAACACACACGTTCGTTAGGTAGGTTATGCGTTACTTTCCTCTGCCCCTCTTGCCTTCAATATGTCTTGTCAGTGTCAATTTTACCAAACCCTCTTTCCTCATTATGTGTCCTAGAAATTTCAACTTTTTCTGATGCTAAGCATAAGTATCATTTTTGTTTCCATTTTCTCTAAAAACTCTGTCGTTGCTCGCATGTTCAATCTCTGGTATTCTCAGCATCCTTCTGTACAACCACATTTCTGGTTGCTTTAAATCTCGTCTTTATCTGTGAGGAGATTGTCGAGCATTCACTACCATATAGGATGCATAACAGTCCAGTACTCTTTTATTAGTTTCTAACGAAATTTTCATGTTTATTAATACTTATTATGCTTAGCTTTTGGAAATCATCTCCCGCTATCCTAATGCGCCTTCAGACTTCGGTGTCACATATTCTGTCCTCTGTTTAACAAATATCTTCCTTTATAATGAAATCTAGTTTAACGCCTCGCGGATCAATTCATTGTGTAGATGTGAGTTTGTTGCTCACTAGCTGTTCCGTCTATCTGATTTATAAGTAAAGTTTATTAATTATTAAAATGTATCTGAAAGTATTTTTTTTACAGTCCTTTACGCCAAAGATTATTTCATGGTCATATCTAAATACTATCTATGATTCCACTATATTATTATTATTATTATTGTATAATAGGCTGTATTAAAATATTTTCGTTTTTACAGCCCTTTACTCTAAAGCTTATTTCATGGACACATCTAAAGACTATCTAAAATTCCATTTATTATTATTATTATTATTATTATTATTATTATTATTAGTTTGGATTAAAATATCTTCATTTTTCATGGCCCTTTACTCCAAAGATTTTTTTCATGGTCACATCTAAAGACTATCTATGACTCCACTATATTATTATTATTATTATTTTTATTTTCTTTGATTTTTGGCGTTTACACATTTCTTTCCGGGTCCCGCCCAGGGACCTAAGGTTAGAAATGGCGTCATGACACTTTCCACTGAAAAAAAAAAAAAAAAAAATTAAATTACATAGATAAAGCCCTTCGTAAGGTGTGGGCTGTACTTGTCAGAAAAATTTTTTGTATCTCCTTGAGGCATGGACTTCCAGGAATCCCTTCAATTAGTCTACTGCAATCTTTTCCAACCAGTCCTAGGGCTCCAACTACAACAGGGATTGTTGATGTTCCCATATGCCACATTTTCGAGATTTCTATTTCAAGGTCCTTGTACTTTGACAACTTTTTGAATATCTTCAAAGATACATTGCAGTATTATTATTATTATTATTAGGCTGGATAAAAATATTTTGCATTTTTACAGCCCTTTACTCTAAAGCTTATTTCATTAACACATCTAAAGACTATAACTCAACTATATTCTGTATGTTTCTGATATGTCCCGAAAATGGATATATTTGAACGAAGTAACTAAGTGGTTTTGGCTACTATAACCAAGTAGAATACGGTAGCAGTAATCGACTGGTATGCGTCGTAGTCGCAGGTAAGAAGTGTAGATCAATGGCGTAGTCCAATGGACGTCGTTATAGACTTAGCTCTCAGACTAAGGTTCTTTGATTCACCTACACGTCCGTCGGTATTTATGACGGACACCAGCCAATCATATTCCAGTGAGGGGGACACAGGTGTATGCATATTCCATTATATCAGTTTCCTTTCAGAAATTATGATGTATAGAATAATAAGATTCTAGCAATTTTAAGCATCATTTTAAACCGCACATCAAGGCCGTTGATATGACATATTGATGTGGGGTAATAGTTAACGAAGGTTTGGTTGACCATTACTACTGAGTAGCAAGTTTGGTTCTCACTAGGTGCCTCATTCTTCTTTTTTTCATATATTACTATAGGTTAAACGCTCAAGATTACGAATTTCATTTTTATTACTTTTTATATTTTAAGAAATCATGTGGTATGAGCATATTTTGTTTTGGCCTCCGTAGGATCATCACTTTACAATGACTTTAATTAGAAAATTTCCTCCTATTAACATTTTTAAAGTTCAATAATTTTATTTTTTTTATATTAATAATTGATTAATTTGCATTTTTACGGGTTATCAACCGCAGTTTATTCAAAGTCAGAAAATATTTTTAGATTGTAAGAATTTTATTGGAGATAATAATGATTTACTGATACAAGTCCTACTAATTAACCCATAGTTGTAGGGAGAAGAGGTGGATTCCTATCTTTCCCAGTGGTATTTTCCCATAAGTGAATATAACTAACTGGATTGGAATTGGAACTCGACTTTCCGATTTCCAATTCCGAGCCGTTAACATTACACCACCCACACATTCAAGATTACAGCACCTGGTATTTCCAAGCGGTCACCCATCTCAGTACTAACCAGGCTCAACGTTGCTTAACGTCGGTTATAGTAATGATCTAGAGGGGTTAATCTATAGTAATATTTAGAAAATTGAAAAAATGATTACATGTGGAAATCACACCTAATGTATAACTCTATCCATAAACTTAAAGAAAGCATACTGGAGCTCTTGCAAGGTTCCCTGTGATTAAAAAACGAAAATACATTTCATACCCGTGAATAATTTAGTGAAGATCGAAATTCTTACCCACGTTAATAGTGTACATGACTAGTTCGCCGTTTTTTTAACAGTAACCACCCTTACTAAATGCATTTATAAATCACTAGTTTATACTGATGCCACAAACTTACGTATCTAACGATATTTTAAAGATGTCAGTTAATACAGTAACTAAAAGATACTGCGCCAGAAGTGACTAGTGTGAAGCACTTCAAAACGGGACTAGTGTTACGAATTGATTTGTTTTCAACGGTTGTTCAAGTACTCTTTGACCCCGAACGACCTACTTGTTCTGGGTGTCGTTTTTTTATTGGTTAAATCTTTTAGCACTGAAACTGATTAGTCTGAAAAGTCGTCTGCCACACACTCTGTTCACATGAGACAGGAAATCGAAGATGAAGAGTGCACAATGGTTTGATTTATTTCATTTTAGGGCAAATATCACAAGGTCAGTCCTGGTCAAATGTTGGAAAAAATACTCCTCAATTATACTTACCCAGTGAAACGAAGATTCGACGACGAATTATCGCATTAGTTGTTAAATTCAAGAAACATTGAACAGTTTTAAATCGAGAGGAATTTAAGTACCACGGTGAAGTAATGGATAGCGGCACGGATTGAGGAATCGGAGAGCCGAGTTCGAATTCCAGTCGAATCCATGACATTCATTTACGTGCTAATACCCTTGGGAAATGTATGAATCCTCTTCTTCTCCCCTCAGATATGGGTGAATAGCAGGACAGACCGGATTCTATAGTCTTGGATGGTCTACTGCAGAAAGAAATGGCAACCTACTGCGGGGAAAAATCTGCCTCGTCAGTCATGTATCGAAAGATACATGATCGCCTAAGCGTGTATCACGCATGGCTCATAATTGACTGAGACTACCCATAAACCTATTGGGTTTATTTTTTAAAGCAGTTCAAGATACAAAATGATCATAACAATATTATCAATTGTATCATTAATTACACATATTTTGATTTATATTTGCAGTAAAAGTTATTGCAATAATTATTATTACTCATATTATACAATATTATATGATATTTACAAAGGTTGCTTGTTTGTATGTATTTTAGTTGTGTGCGTGTTCACATGATAAACAATTAAGAAGAATACAAAAACTTGAGTTTTAGCTACAGACTGTTCTTTTATCTTTTTTATATAAACTTTAGTGAAACAAAGCTCTTAATGTCTCTTGAGTATGTCTGTTTTATTTTTGGTCCAGTAAGTATAAGCATCATATTAATTTTTGTTCTGATAAGAGACGACCGATAAACTGGTTTAGCTGTTTTAATCGTTAAGTTTCACTTTTACCTATCTGCGGTAATATGTGTATTTCTGTTACTCCTCTGTATTACCAATACTTTTCACTATTTTAAATTTTACTTGTTACTACTTCTCTTGTGTGTGTGTTTCTTCCATCTACGTTGTGTGTGTGTGTGTGTGTGTGTGTGTGTGTGTGTGTGTGTGTGTGTGTGTGTGTGTGTGTGTGTGCCGGTGCAATTGGAGATGGCTACCCAATTTCACTGTGCATGGGACAGTGATAAGAAGAAAGAAAAATTCAGATTCTACACCCTTTTGCAAATTAATTGAAACAAAACGAATAATTCCGTTATTTTTTTTTTCGTATTTTTCCAATGAAACATGACCCAGTGCATATGTTAGTTGTCCGTTCCATGAAGTTGTTCTTTGCAGACTGGCCACAGATTCTTGATTGGATTTAAATCATGAGAGTTTCCGGGACTATTACTTTGATTTACTCACTGGTAAGGCTTGCCAGTGTGTTCGTGTAGCGTTACAATTTTCGTACGCTTCCTTGGAGTAACGCCCATCGCAGACAATGACCGTAAGACATCTAATCGACAGCCGAGACAATAGTACCTGGGCGTGATAAAATTCTAATGCAAACACGAATGACGCAACATTTTTCAAGGTATAACAAAATTCATCATACACCCCGAAAATAGATTCATATTACTTCACACCACTGCAAATGACCTAATCTGGGAAAAAATGGAAATCGATTACACTCTGTCGCTCCAGTGGGTCTAAAGCTGACCATATGGTGAAAGAAAGAAAACTAAAGCAGTTGTTTCAATTAATTTGCACAAGGGTGTAGACTGTAAAATCAGAGAGCTTCTGAAAGTGTCTTTTTATTCAAACAAAGTTCCTAAAGAGCGAACCACACCCCTAATTAAGAATGGATCACCTGAGGCTAACTAATTAAATATTGGCCTGTAAATTAACGCAAACATATATATTTATTGATTAGATTATTATTCTCCTATTGATATCTTAATAAAGATGTCGGGCTTTCAACTGACGCCATTAATATTAGTCGTATTTAATAATACTTAATCCCTAAACTAACTAGATTTTCTGCTTCTTCCTTTCAGAACGTAGATGATCATGACTCTCTACTACTTCCTATCCTTCATGGTTTACAAAAGATCTTTAAGTGGATTACTATTTCCCTCAGCGCCTCTTGACTTCAATATGTCCTGTGAGTGTCAAATTCTCCAAGCCCTCTTTCCACATTATGCGTCCCAGAAATATCAATTGTCTTTTTCTGATTCTAAGCAATTAACCTTTTCGTTTCTGTTTTTCTTAAAACTTTCTCGTTACTCCCATTTTCAGTCCATGCTATTCTCAGCATCATTCTGTAGAACCGCATCTGTATTGCTTGAAATCTTCTCTCAGGAAATTATTCAGCATCCATTGCCATTTTTTAAAAATCATTCCATGCTAAGCAAAGTAATAAAGCCACTGAGATGCAAAAGGTTACTGAAAATGAAAGAAAATGAGAAAACATTAATGGGAAGAAAGGACAATAAAAGAACAGAATTCAACGTGACAGAAGATAGCGATTGACATTGCATTCATTTTTTTTTTTAAGTTTACAGGAAAGCAAAAACTGGTAGAGAGTTCCACAAGCAGGAATTGCAAGAGAAAAAGCTGTTAGAGTAGAACTTACCGTTACATCTAACTGCCAATCTAGTACTACGTTTAATTCATGAAGCCGAGATACCAAATAGGTAAGCTCATCAGATTAATTGCCGTGAAAATATTTATAGAAAAGGCAGAGCAGATCCACGTTATGGCGGCGGGAAAGTGATTGAAGCCGAGATATCATGCCAGGATTGGTAACATTGCAGATTCTTCTTTAGATGGTGACACGAATTTCGAGATATATAGCAGGAGCACCAGATCAGATGTGGCAGCAATATTCAAAGCAAGGACGAATGGTCGACTTCTAAACTTGCAAGATGGATTCTGACTACATAGTAGTCCAGCACTCTTTTCTATGTTTCTAACAAAAATATCCTGTTTCTTAATATTTTGCTTAACTTTGGAAAGGCATCTTTCTTTATTCCGATAGGCCTTCCGATTTCTATGTCACATTTTTCGTTGTCTGTTAAAACATTACCCAGATAGTTAAATTTTTGTAATGGATTACCATTGACGTCTCCAATTCGTAGCTCGCATCTTTTGCGGCCCCTTTAGATAATGAGGCGGATAACGAAGGTTGTTACCACAATTGTTAGCCGACTTTGGACGTCGAAACAAATATGCATTTTTGTCGCGGTACTTTGCATGTTCCATTATAACAGTTTATAATAAATATTTACTGCTCTACTTCATGTATTAAAGCCTTTTTTAAATTAATGTTATGAACGTTTGAATTTATATTCTTTTCATTCTTTTACATTTTGATATATATATATATATATATATATATATATATATATATATATATATATATATACACGAAGAAATATAGTTATAAGGTGTGCTATATTTATGGGATAAAGTGCTCAGTATCAAAGATGTAAATATAAATATAAAAGTGAACATTGAAGTCAACACTCGGGCGATTGCGTCTAGCATGAAACAGTCTGTCGCCCGAGTGTTGACTTCAATGTTTTATATTTTATATATATATATATATATATATATATATATATATATACTACTCTGTAAAAGTTTAAGATTAACTAACATTTTTTAAATCTCTATAGAAAGGAAAGTTTTAGGTAAATTTTTATTAAATGTATAATTACATTCATTGCAAAACAAAAATATGAAAAATTCTAAATATGAGATTCATCAAAATATCTGCCCTTGGCCTTGATAACTGTTAACCCACCCCCGTCTCCTGGCATTCTTTTGACCAATGAAAGTAAATATTCACTTGTAATATTTTGCCGTTCCTCTTTTAATAGTGTCCGCAAGGTTTCTGTATTACCTTGTTGTTGCTTTTTGACTCTACGGTCCAGTTCATCCAAACTAATTCGATGGATTTGCAATTGGCTGTTTGGGGGTGGCCATTCCATGACGGTCAACTTATTTCTTCAGTTTTATTCTGCAAATAGTTTTTACATTGCTTAGAGGTATGTATCTTGCATAAGCAGAAATCTACCATAGATCAGCCGTGTCCCAGATGGAATGACCTGGCGCTGTAGGATAGAGTGATATCCATCTTGATTCAATATTCCTGGCCCCCGATAAATATTGCCAACTGTACTGCCTCCAAAACAACCTCAGATCATCATATTTCCTCCACCATGCTTTACAGATGGCACAACCCAAGTAGTAATCATTCGTTCACTAGTTCTTTGCATCACATACACTCGTCTCCGAGATCCAAAGATCTAAAACTTGGATTCGTCAATCCAGAGGATTCGTTTCCATTGATCAGCAGTACAGATTTGGTGTTTTTCGCCCATATGAGTCGCTTACGTCTAAGTAGTCATTTCCTGGCAGCACAACGTCCATTTAGACCCGCTGCTGTGAATCCTCCTAACTGTTGATGCTGTCACATTAACTCCGTCGGTTTTACTTACTTGTGAAGCAATTTGAGGGACTGTCAAGTTCCTGTTTCAAAGACTGGTGATTCTGATGAACTTATCTTGTGATTTGGAATCAGATTTTGGCCGACCTGACCTCTGTCTGCCGTTATTTTTTTTTTTTGCCTAGTTCTACATTTCTCACAATAGCGGAGTGAACTGCAGTGTATGAAACTTAAAAATTTTTGGGGGCTATATCTCGGAAACTATAGCCTTCAAAACGTAATGTGATGATTTTTTGTCTCTTCTCAAGTGATAAATTACACTTCTTGCCCATATTAAGATTGAATCTGCAAAATTGAAATTATTAATAATATTTTTAATAATTGAACCTAAACACATAAAACCAATTATGAAACATATATTTAGTGCTGTTTCCTCATCTGACAACACATAAGGAATGCAAATATTGACTCTGAATTCCGTTGTCGCAAAATAGAGGATTCTAAAACGTTTTAGAGTCAGCCACCTTAAACCTGAGTGCCGGGCAAACGAGGTACTTTAATATAAAAAATGTTATTTCATATCAAATATACCCAAACCTTGTGCAATGTGCTATTTCATGTAATTTTACCCCAAAACTATCTATATTTATATAATTAAACATAAAAGTCGGCTTTGAAACATAATTTTGTAAGCGAGCTTAAATTTTTCGAAGGCAGTAATATATATATATATATATATATATATATATATATATATGAATATTGGATAGTTTCCACCGATCCTCAGTTTATTCTGTTTATTTCGCTGATGAAGAACACGGGCGTGTTCGAAAATTCCGAACTCGAAACCTCATTTTTGTCACCTGGTTAATATTAATAAATATTTTTCGTACTGATTTCATCGGTACCCATTCGTTTGACTTTTTATTCACCAACTTATCTACTATATATATATATATATATATATATATATATATATATATATATATATATATATGATAATCACAGTCGGTGCGATATTTGAAAGACTTTTTCTTTTGACTTTTGGAGCGATACGTTTCCTTTCGCTCCGATGAAGACGAGGCATGTAAATAATTAAAGATACAGACTGAAGATTGTATTCAACTATTCTTAACATCAACTTCTTTTCTTACTTTATCCTTCTGCAAGATTTCTTATTAAGTGTTGTTTTAATTTCATGTTCTTTTAGTTTTTTTTTTTTTTTTTTTTTACACGGACTCACCTGAATCCGCCAAATATTGTTTTCCGTACAAAATTACCAGGAGCGATAAAATGATAATACATGATTTCCTGCAATGGAAATTAATCAACGCCTCCACATCTTTACCAGCTGAGCCACTAACCCAGAGAACAGGATAGTGTAAAGATTCAACAAATTGTATTTGGGTTATGCTTATTGTCTGAAAAGTCAACCAAGATGTTATCATCCCATTTGTTTGCCTTTTTGGAATCCTGACAATGAGGGGACATCTTGATAAAGACATTCTCAAATTAAACAATAAGTAAACAAACCAACATCATAAAAGTAAAAACATAATATTAAATAAAATAAAATGACCTAAATACTATAATAGTAATAAAGCTCGTTGGTTCGTGACTAAATGGTTAGAACCATTCCGACTACGAAACTTAGTTTCACCATAGTCGATTTGCCAAGGAGGTGACTTCTTAATATTATTGATCTAGAGAGATGATCGCAGTTTGCAACACCTCTAGAAAGTGCCTGAAAACAATGCCACGGCTTGATATAAATATTGTGAGTGATGGTGAATATACAAATCAGTTTGGAAGCTCCTGATAGTTATACTAGCAGGATGTCACAAGTCATCGTGATCGAGGGTTTCAGTGTACTACATTTATTTAACTACTTATAACAGATTATGCGTTCTCTTTCAGAAACTGTAACTAAGGTTTACTGAGCATAGTCGTAGCATAAACAACAGGGCAAATTTTTACAATATGGCACCAAGTTGGCAGACATAAGACATAATTGCGTTATCATTGGATTTATTTTTGTGAATGTTTGTATGTCTCTTCCACAAAATTCATACATACACATTTGTCCTATATATATATATATATATATATATATATATATATAAGGCTTAAACACTAATATTCCATGGTTATAATTTATTACATTGGCATCGTAATCACGATCCAATCTGGATTCTATTCTCTTGAAATTTATATATATATATATATATATATATATATATATATATATATATATATATATATATATATATATATATATAGAGATAGATAGATAGATAGATAGATAGATAGATAGATATTGACCACTGATATTATATATATATATATATATATATACATACACACACACATATATATATGTGTGTGTGTGTATATACATAATATCTAACGTCGATCGCACGACTCATGCAGACTTGCAATCTTCAGCACCTGAAGATTGCAAGTCTGCATGAAACTCCGAGTCTTGCTATCGCCGTTGAATATTATGTGTATTCACTAATATATACTTAATAGCTCTGTTTCATAACATTGAGCACTGTATTTATCACACTTGAGAAAGAAATATATATGCACGTTCAAGTATATGTGCGTATATGTATATTTTTATCATACCCATATATATATATATATATATATATATATATATATATATATATATACAGTGTAACCCGGATATAAGAGACCCGGATATAAGAGAAACCCGGATATGAGAGAGATTTTCTCTGGTCCCAAATTAGAGCCCATACTTACCTAAACAAAATAGACCATACCCGGATATAAGAGAAACACGGATATAAGAGAAACCCGGATATAAGAGACTTCTTCTCCGGTCCCGACAACTCTCTTATATCCGCGTTAGACTGTATATATATATATATATATATATATATATATATATATATATATATATATATATATGATGGCTGCCACCTCGTTGTCAAGATATCATTGTAAGAATTAGTTGTACTTTCCACGGATATGGCTCTTTAAACCAGACAAATTTTTAAAACCTGTAAAGTTGGCAGGCATGAGACATTTCTTTTACTAATGTTCGTCTAATACAAGGTTCAAGTCGAAATAGAAATAGAAATGTGTGTCGTTGTATTAGCGTAAGAAAGATAAGGAAAGATAACGGCTAACTCTAGACTTGAAGAGGTCAAGATTTAATTAATGGATTATATTTCAGGGCGTTGCCGGATACGTTAGAAGTATAGTGTTGAAGTAGACTTTAGAAGCAACCGGAAACCCAATCCTAAAACTGGGATAAACCTTCTACTGTTGAAAAGATCGAGGTGGCTTTTGATCCGGGCACTAGACGAACCTATCTCCTCCTATTGGAAGAGAAAATAATAATAATAATAATAATAATAATTAGTGAATAACTTATCAGCGTTAGAAGGAACCGGAAACCCATTCCTAAACACGAAACAAAGGATAAACTTTGAGTTCTGTTCAAAAGACCAGAGAGGTGTGTGAAGAGGACAATAGGCGAACCTATCTACTCTATTAGAATATTTCTTTTCACATGAGAAAACTATGAGCGGAAAATATAAGCAACAAGTATTTTTAAAGAAAATAGAAACAAAAAGACACTTATACTTAGCGACAGCTGAAATTTCTGGTGTTCATGAGGAAAGAAGGGTTGTAGAATTTGACACTCACGGGACATATCTGTAAATGAGGCAGATGGAAACCACGGATGACCTAATGACGAGATTGTGTAAATGGATGGTAGAACAGGGCGTGGCTATGACTGTAAGGGAATGAATATTACTTCGTGCTATAAAGGAGAGGAAGTGATGGAGTGTCATGATCATCCATGTCCAGAAGGGATGCTACACATGAAAGTAAAAGGATGGTACAGATCACTAATATGGGCAACTCAGAGAACATGAAAACTTGCAAACCATTCCGATGCGTCAAGGTATTTGCTCAATTTTACTTAATATAGCTCAGAGTCACACTTAAGGGGAAACCAAGTGAAGATAAGAATTAACCTGCTCTCCATCGTTATGATACTTACACCAATTAGATAAGCACGGAAAGCGGCCACATTTCGGTACCCAGTTGGTATTCAACTCCCTACAGGTATAGTCTATGTCTCTACGACTTAGCACTACTGCACGTTTCGTTAGTTATTTATACTAAATTGTCTGAGAAAGTTAAATTTAATTTTGCAAGTCATTTTGATGCAACTGACGATAGCGTCACCGAAGAGCTCTTTAACAAGTCAACGCTAAATAAGTCGTCATTAATCTGCCATAAAATGCTTACTTCTTAAATGCCAAGTAGTTATTTCAAAAGTTCGTCTAGTAATGTCGAATTTGTTTTCTTTCTGACCTTCTTATTTTTAACCTTTAACAATTCCTCCCCTCAGGCAGAACGATATTATTATTATTATTATTATTATTATTATTATTGGTGGTGGTGGTGTTACTTTTTAACACTAAAAACTCGAGTTATGATCTTAAATATCCTCTTCAGATGGAGACTTTCATATAAATGTTATGCATGGCAACAAACCCGTTCAGAAATATCTAAACTGTCAGTTGTACGCAACTGCTTTTTAAGATCAATGGTGAAAAATGGCTTGGAACAAGTGTTACCTGAGTGTCTTGGCAAAGATCATCCTTCTTTGAACATTGTGAACTGGTGCTAAAGAATCACAAGGAACAGAAACCACATCACCAAGATTACATCTACCAAAAAGCAGCAACACCTAAAATGGGTATCACATGTAGGTTGAAAAGAAAATAATGACATAATGAAGGCGTTGGCATTCCACAATACTTCAAACAAAAGATTAGGAAGGACCCCCCCGTCAGTACTGAAAAGCGTGATAACAGCTACTGGACTTGAGGAACCTATTTTCCTGGAAGATTCTAAGAAAGGTTTTATAAAAGGTTTTAAACCGAAAAAGTATTGACTTCTCGTTCAATGAATGCCAAATGTTTCCTTGTAGGGAAACGACTAATATTACAAATCATCATCATCATCATCATCATCATCATCATCATCATCATCATCATCATCATCCCCTTGACTTTGTAATCATAGGTGGGGTCCGAATGCTGAAGTCATATTGAATCTCTTCCACAACGGTCTATCAACGGCAGCCATCAGCAATTCTGATATAGTCATACTTGTCCATTGTTTGACATTGTGCAACCAGTTTTTGCGTTGGCGTCCTCTCCTTGTCCCCCTTCAACGGTGCCTTGCATGATGTTCTTGCACAGGCTGTCGTGCCTTATAAAACACGCCATTTTTTCTCTGTTTGACAGTGGCGAGAAGAGGTTCCTGGTGGCCTACAAAACTCATTGGTTTTATGTTCCCAATAGAAGATGTCAAGGTGTTTTGCCCTGCATTGGTCCTCAAAGGCTTGGATCTTTCTCTCTGTTTCTGAAGGATTCAAGTGTTTACGATTACCATTAGCAAATTCAATAAGTGAATACTCTTTTTTGGGACCCTCTTCTTTTGAGTTAGGATCCTGAAATATAAAATCGATATGGTGTCTACAGTTCACAGAATAACGATGCTGATTACCAATTCTCTGTCTGTCTTCTTATATGCACCATGTCTCTTCAGAGCATAGGCAATCATGGCTCTCCACAACTTCCTGACAGATGCAACTCTCAGCTACATTTGACTCTTTACTATCCATCATTGTCTCTCCTCCATTCACATAAACGCGTCAGGTAGATTATTTTCTGTTTCCCTTTGTCTCTTTTTCATTCAATATGTCTTGTGGGTGTTAAATTCTCCAGCTCCTCTTTCCCCATTTTGTGTTCTAGAAATACCAACTGTTTCATTCTGATTTTTGGTCGTATCACGTTGAAACACCGGTTCATGTACGGTTAACGAAGTTAAGCAGCGTCGATCCCGGTCAGTATCTACATGGGTGACCAGTTGGGAATACCACGTGCTGTAAGCTTGGGTTTGAAGCTGTAAGCTTGGGTTTGAAGCTGTAAGCTTGGTTTTTCATGGATAATGTCTCAGAATTTTTAATCGGAGAGCCGAGTTCCAATTCCCGTTGGGTTCATTATATTCACTTACGCGCAAATACCCTTTGCTGATCGTACGCGAACCGGTGTTTTAGCTTGATGTGTCCGTAAGCCTGATTTCAATGAGAGAAAGAAAAAAGAACGAAAGAAACAAACAAACACCTTGCCAATACCTTATAAATAATAGACTATTCCGTTTTGATCGAGAGGAAAGACAGTGTTTGATTTTAGTGAGAAAGAAAAAAGAAAAAGAAAGAAAGAAAGAAAGAAAGAAAGAAAAAGAAGAGAAAAAAAGAAACGTTCTGCCAATACCTCATAAATAATAAATTGTTCCGTTTTGATCGCAAGGAAAGACGCTGTTTGATTTCAGTGATAATAATAAAATAAAATTAAAGATGCGTGGGTGGCGTTAACGACTCGGAATTGGAAGTCAGAGAGCCGATTTCCAATTCCAGTTGGGTTCATTATAGTCAAACTCGAAAATACCCTTGGGAAAATATGGACCCACATCCAGCTATGGACTAATCCGTGGGACTTGTATCAGTAAATCATTATTATCTCCAAAAGATTTCTTACAATTCAAAAATATTTTCTGGCTTTAAATATCCTGAAAAGAGTTGATAAGCCATAAAAAACAAATCAATCAATTTTCGATCGCTGCAAAACACTTTGATGGAGAAAGCTTTCTTTAATGGAAACCAGATTCAAGAGTTCGTCACATCAAAACCCATGTGGGATTTTACTCAAAATGTGTCGAAAGTATCGCCATATTTCTTACCAGAGCGAAACCGTTACTGAGTTTGTTTCCTTTTTTATGGAAGAGCGTTGATTGCTGGTGAACCGGAAATTATCCGTGATTGGACAATAAAATGACAAGAGGAATCGCAGTGTGTTATTAAAAATGAGGAAAATTGTAGTTGATGGATGGCACACAAGTCGATACCCGATCAGTATCAGTTGGGTCACCGTGAAGAGGGTGTATGATGTTGAAAAACCCAAAACACCGAATGAATTTCGGCTAAAAACATCACTAATGATGTGTGCCAAAGCTTCAAATAGATGTATTTCTCGAAACGAAGCTTTTATCTTCATAAAATTAAAATAGGGCCCGTTTATTAATCGCAAACCAAAAGAATTAATAAAGGTAGTAGATATTAACTTGAATTTTGAATGACGTCATAATTTAATCTGAAAATATTCTTTCTTAACTTTGTAAAAGAAGTTGTAAAATTAAACTTCTTAAACAAACGTGTCGAGCAACATTTTTTTTCCTGAAAAGCAAGGCGAAGGGTAAATCAAAGTCATTTCATCAAATGTCAGATCTTATCCAATATTTACAAAATATTTATTTTCGTCAGTTTGACCCGACGTTTATTGTTAAAAAACATTTCATACTGTCAACGCGCTCACACATGCGCACATAAAGATTTTTTTCTCATAAAAGTAGGTTGGCCTAAAAACGTATTAGCAGTCTGCAATAATATACCTTATCGTTTTGACTATATTTCATCACGATGCTTTCATTTATTAAAGCAAGGTTGATTTAATTATATATATTTACTAAGGTTGTTTGGTACAAACTTACAAATACAGAGAAAGTGTAAGTATTGAAAACAGTAGTAATGATTTAACAAATAAGCTGTTAAATATTATACTACGGTAATGTGTTGGGACTAATCTCTGAAATTTATTTACTAAGTTTAATATAGATTAGATTGATTGGGTTAATTTAACGACATATCAGCACTTATTAGGTTATTCAGTGTCGAATATAAGTCTTATAAGACAAAAAAGCAAATTAGATTAATATCATAGGTAGACAGGTCCAGTTTACACGTAAATCAAAAAGGTAGACATTCGACCAGTTTATACTTGAGTCAAAAAGGTAGACATTAGTTTGTTTAAGACCCGGGTAAAAAAGGTCATATATAAGTCTGGTTTATACTAGAGTAAAAAAAAGGTGAGACATGGTCTGGTAATGCAAAAAGGGCATATATAGTTTTGGTTTATTCTAAGGCAAAAGAAAGACAGCTATGGTAAGGTAAAAATGCTTATATAGGTCTTGTTTATTCTAAGGCAAAAAATCTGGTTTATTCTAAGAGAAAAAAAGAGGAGACGTGGGTCTGGTTAGGTTAAAAAGCGTAGATTTAAGTCATGTTTATTCTAAGGCAAAAAAGAGGAGACATGGGTCTGGTAAGACTAAAAAGAGCAGATTTAGGTCATGTTTATTCTAAGGCAAAAAAGAGGAGACATGGGTTTGGTAAGTTAAAAAAGGACAGATATAAATCTGGTTTATTCTAAGGGAAACAAGAGGAGACATAGGATTGGTAAGGTTAAAAAGAGCAGATTTAGGCCATGTTTATTATAAAGCAAAAAAGAGGAGAGACATAGGTTTGGTAAGGAAAAGAAAAGGGGCAGATATAGATCTGTTTTTTTCTAAGACAAAAAAGAGGAAATATATCTCTGTTTTATACTAAGGTAAAAAAAAGGTAGCTATAGATCTAGTTTATACCTGAGTTAAAACGTAAGAACCGTTTACACTCGTGCCAAAAAAAGGGAGACATCGATCTTGTTTTCATTAGGGTAAAAAAAAGTACATATCGGTTTGGTATATGTTAAGGTTAAACAGGGGCAGACTATACCTGGCTTATACTAGGGTAAAAAAAGCAGATATAGGTCTGGTTTACACTTGAATCAAAAAACTAAACGTCGTACCCGTTAAACACTTGAGTCAAAACGAAAGTCAGATCACAAGGATCAAAATGGTAGGCATAAGTCAGGTTTATACTCAAGTTTGCTAGTATCCACCCGGAGTGTGACCCTTTTATGGTGCGTTACCTCTCTGCAGGGTAGACAGTCCGCGTATTCTAAGCCCTGCTAATAGAGCAAAGTTTAGTGTGACACAAGGCCACAGGTGCTGAACACCTTCATTGCGTTATATAAATAGTACGTGAAACTAGCTTGCTTCACGGAGAGATGCCCCAAGTGAATCTCAAAGAATTTTTTTTTTAAATCTAAGATTATATCGGTTAATTTATGATCGAATTCCTGGAATATTTTCTCTGGAAAAATAGCATAAAATTCCTTTTACCTGTACTTAATTGTTTCCGTTTTGCTTCATGGGTCATTCATGACTCATGTCCTCTACAATTGTGTCAGCAATGGGATTATCTCTAGGCGGGACAAAATTATCGAAATATAAGCAACAAAACAATGTCTGTTTGGATAAATGTAAGGTGATTTAAAACCAGGGCTGCCATATTTGTTATGTTCATAGCAAAGGTGTTATTTTTTTTAACGTTTTCATATTTTTAGTACGACGTTCAAAAAATGTGTTAACTTTCAAATCATGTCCTTCTGTAGTCAATTTAAAGTGGCGTTTTCTTATTTCCAATTTATTAACTATAATTTCGAAAAGTGAAAATTTCACTGAAACAAGTTTTCCTGCAAAATTCAAACTTTAGGCACTTGTCGGATTATTCCAGCAAGATAATACTACCTGTCATCGGTCCCTACTTACCCAGGTTTGAGGAGAATTTTGGAAGCACCACGTTCTACCGACACGAACCCAATAGAGAAATTATGGGACGTGGTGGAGAGGTGTATCCGTACATTAGATTTTTTCACCCACAAACATTAGGAACTGTAGACAGTTGTCAAGACATCATGATTAAAATTTTCTCGAGGGGTCTTCCGAATTGATGCCACGTCAAGGCTAAAAAAACAAACAAAAAAAAAAAACAAGAAGAAACCACTACAGTCAAAACAATACAAACGAAAGCACCTTAAAATAGCTTTGTCATTTATCACTCATAAAAATATCATAGGAAATGTAATGAAAACAGGACAAAAGATTCTGTCTAGTAATCTTATTATTCAATTAAGAATACTACTACTCGTCTGATTATTTATTGCACATATGTACAAATGTGGCACAAGGCCGAAAAGGGGATTGGGGTAAAGGACGGTCATCACTAGTCTTAGATTAAACTTAGCTAGCCACAATCACTGACCCTATCATACAGAACAATATTCCTTTCACCAAAACAACACATTTATCCATACCTTTCTTACTACAAACACCAAAATGCCTCTTTGACTCCATGAAAAAAACTAAATAATCCCCTTATGTACAAAATATTGTCCGTGGGGGGAGGGGCATAAAAGCAACAACTTTTAAAAATGAACCCCAATGAATATATACAAAATGACAAAATATATTTACAAGAAACCAAATAAAATTAGTGTTAGTAATAAAACCCCCCACAAACTCTTGAATGTGGCAGAAATATCAGTTAACTGGACGAAATCGATGCGGAACTTATGAAAATAAGGCCACACTCATTCTTCCCAAGCATTCACACAAGCACACACTCATTCATACACAACAACAAATACGAAAAACACACACACGAAGCGAAAGGCGCCCCGCATCTACCAGAGAACTGACATCACTGACCACCTAAAAAACGAGGGAGGGGATGGGGAGTTAAACTAAAGGAAAAGAAAATGGGGACAGAAATAAAAAGGGGCCAATGAGCAAATACACCCTAGCTAAGTTTACCAGAAAGAAAAAACTAAAAGAAAAAATACAAAAAACCTAATCTAACCTAACTCCAGGATGGGTTGCCTATGTTTAACCCAGGAAAACAATATCCCACGCCTAACCGGCATCCAAATGCCACTCAAGGTCAGCCCCTTTTACTCGGCACATTCACGCAAGATTCACCCACCTTTTGCTGAATTCCGATGAGGTGAGCCGCCGCCTTTCCGTCCTGATCTTGACTTTAAGCTGATGCTTAAAGAACAAGATCAGTTGGGAAGAAGTGAACTTCTCGCCCTCATGGAATCCTTCTGACGCGTCGTCCAAATCACGACTCTCATAACCCCTAGTAAGCAACAGAACACATAGTGTTCAGCCTTCGTCATCTGCGGCACCACATTGCTACAAACAGAACTGGCTTCCAGGACAAAAAACTTTCCGTGCAGCATGCGAACCATGAGGCCTTCAACAAACCTGCACAACGGCACTACCGCCCTGCACTGAAAGAAGGCGTGACCAATAGTCTCGACTTCCCCGCACAGCGACGACAGTTTGGATATTTCTCCAAGCCTGCTGAACAAAGTCTCTTGCCGACCCAGAGGGCTTCACGAATCACCAGCCAGGTGAGTGATGCCTCATCGTTATTGAGGCATTTCAACCCGGGCGCCCAAGGCCATATCGAGCGAGCCTCCTGCTTCGTAAGACCGAGCTCGCCAATCAGCTCATCTTGTACGGACCCCCTAACTAAAACTTGATATAATGCCTTGCGAGACAACGCCTGGGCGTTGGAGAGACCATCCGAAGCCCGTAAGAGGAGCTTCAGAGCGCGACGACATTCACGATAAAAAGAGCACTCGGCACGTGGTGTACGGCCGGCCTCTTCTTCGCACGAGTGCACACTTTTCAGGGACGGAAAATGTTTCTGGACGTCTTCTTTCCAAAAGGCACCCTCCTCATTCGACCCACGACACATTCGGTCTAAAAAGGTAATGCGAAGCATATATTGACGGATCTCAATGCTAGGCATCCCCAGACCGCCCTCAGAGGGATGGAGGCAACAGACCTCGCGAGATACCATAGGGGCCTTGCCCTTCCATAAGAAAAGAGAACAAGGTCCGGACTAATGACATTAGCCGGGCATACGGGAGTGGAAGCACAGAGAGTCGGTAGAGGAGGATCGGATAGTGAGAAACACATACTTCCGGAAATGGAAAGTCTCCTCCGAGACAACAAATTAATCGCGATCTCGGCCTTCCCTTGTACCTCCGACCAGTTCATTTCCAACTGGAGATCAGGACCGAACCAGACGCCGAGTATCTTGATCGGCCCATCCGTCCAGAGGAAAGGTCCGGGAAGAGAAACTCCCTTCCACGCACCCAACCGCAAGCCCACAGACTTATCACGGTTGATCCTGGCCCCTGTTACCATCTCATACCCACTTATTTCTTTGCTGACTTCGTCAATCTCGGCTCTGCTCGACACAAGAGCCGAAACGTCGTCAGCATAGGCAGAATACCTGGCCGAGGTGGTAGCGCCAGGCAGGGTAATTCCGCGCAGGACCGGATTCGCCTTTAACTTGCGAAGGAATGGTTCCAACGCAAGAGCGTAAAGCAAACTACTACTCGTCTGACTTGACAAGCGGAAGTGTACAGCTTTTATAGCTTGGATTATCAAAGAGGAGATAATCCATATTCACAACAGGAAATACCCCGCGCTGTTGGTATCCGAGTATAACTTGTCGCTTGTTACCGAAAAAGAAATGATAATAGTAATATATTATCTATTGCCTTATAAAGAAACATTTGGCATTCATTGACCAAGAAGTCAGTATTACTGTCGGTTGAAATTTATAAAATATTTCCCCTTAAAACAATTTTTCATGAAAATAGGTTTCTCAAGTCAAATAGCTGTTATCGCTCTTTTCAGTGTTGATGGGATTTAGTATCTAACCTCTTATTTGAAGCAGTGTCGAATATCAATATCTTGTTTGTATCATTATTTTCTCATCGAGTTACATGTGATATCCATACTGCTGCAGCTGTTGAAAATTCTCAACTGATGTGGTTTCTGTACCCGCTGGTGATTCTGTAGCACCAGTCTACAGTCTTAACTAAGGCCTATAGCCTTCACTTGCTCAAAGTCATTTTTAAACATTGATCTGAAAAAGCGGTTGTATACAGTTGGCAGTGTACATTTATAAATCTACCATTCGTCCGTGCATTGAATACTGCTATCATGTCTGGTCTGAATCCGCTACTGAATATCTCTTGATTATTGACAAAATTCAAAAGGTCTGTAATGTAATCGATCCTGACTTGTCATCACGAATTCAGTCACTTTCTCAACGTGGCTTTCCTGTTTCTTTTCTATAAATATCTTCATGGCAATTCTTCTGATGAGCTGTTCTCTTTAGTGCATCGACTGAATGAATTTAATCACGCTACGAGATTGGCAACTAGGTTTAACCGGTTTCTTGTTGAACTAGCTAAATGCAACCGCCACTTCTAATCTAACGGGTTTTATTCTCACACTTCTCACATGTGGAACTCCCTCCCGATTTATTGCTTCCCTGATACAATCTTCAAAAATGTAAATGCAGCGTCAGTCGCCATCTTTTGTCTTCCTGATACCTGTTCTTTTATTGTCCTTTCCTCATTTCTCATTAAAATCTTCTCATTAAAATCTTCTCATTTTCTTTCTCTCCCTGTAACCCCTCTTGCATTCTAGTGGCATTATCACCTTATTTGGTGGGGGGAATAATTAAAAAGAAAGAAGATATTTCTGAACGGGTTTGACGCCATGCATGACATCCATATGAAAGCCTCGGTCTGACGAAGGTATTTAAAAACATGACTCGATTTTTCAGGTTGATGTTTTGGTTTTGTAACAAATTATGATGTTTGGCGAAATTACCTCTAGCGCAGCGTATTCTATGTTCAATTTATTTTATCTCTTAAAAAGGAAATAAACTCGGTCGCTTCGAGAAATACCATATGAAGCCCCAAATAATATCCCGACAATATACTAATACGTGGGATAATGTCATGATGTCTTTTAGAAGACTAAATTTTTCAGCAATTTTTTAAATTGATTCTCTTATTGCTCATTTCATTACAAAAAGGTAAAACTGACTCCTCTGTTTACTTTTTGTTCAATTATTTAGCTACAAAAATCTACTTCTGTTAAGAAAAAAACAAACTGGCAAATATGGACCTTTGTGCCTGCCCAAAAAAAAGTAGTGTCAAAAGGACGATTTTTCGCATGACACCGTTTTCATTTTAACTACCTTCACTTTAACAGTTCGACAATGTTTAGTGTTTCAAAAAGCGATGATTAGAATTGTAATAAAACCTAAACATATGATGAAAGTGAATTTAAACATTTTCTTTGTTCTTGAGAAATGGCAACAAAAATAATAAATACTATGTATTAGATTGTTTATTAGAATGGTTGGCAAAACATCGGCTGACTGCCAATTGATTCGAACTTTATAAAATGGTAAATAATAATGATTTCCTTATAGTTGGTTCACATATTTTAATAATTTAGTAAATGTTTATAAATTTATGAATAAGAAGTTGTTTCCTTATTTATTACTTTTTTAAATTGGTAAATGATAAATATTGCATTGCATTAGTTTTAATAAACATGTATTAATTTTAAAATTTCATAAATATAAAGTTATTCTTGTAAATAAACAATCTAATAAATAAATAGTGTTTAATATTTTTATTGTAACAGGTGCTACCACCCCGGGTTAGGGTGGACCTGAGAACAACAACAATTAAATGGTGGTTCCACTCTCCTCAAAACCTTCAAAAGTGAATTCATACATTTGCTTTGTTCTTGAGAATTGACAACAAAATAATAAAAACTATTTATTAGTGTTTATTTACAGTATTTATTTATTATATTATTTATTGGAATGGTTGGCAAAATTCGAACTTTGTAAAATGGTGAGTGTTTTCATATTTATTTCTTTATAAATTGGTAAATCTTAAAAAATACATTGCATTTTAATTTAATTAGATAGTTTTTAGGATCTTGTAAATATAAAATTATTCTTGTAGATAAACAATCTAATAAATAGTGTTTAATATTTCTGTTGTAAATTGTCAAGAACAAAAACAATGCATAAATTCACTTTCATCATATGTGTAGATTTTATTACAATTCTAATCATCCCTATTTAAAAACAATAAACATTTCCGAAGAACAACGGTAGTTGACGTAAAGGCGGTGTCATGGGAAAAACCATTCCTTTTGAGACTCCGTTTTTTGCTGGCCCGTAAATCCATGTTTACCCTAATTTAATAGTAGATTTTTAAAAAAATCTTTTTCAGGGTTCATATATCTCCCGGACAAACTTGTAATGCGTCATTAAGCGTCCCTCAAGCGCCATTAACCTTGATAGCATCGTTTACAAAAACCACTTACACTTGTTTCTGCTTAATTTAAACTTAATTGTTACAATTTTACACAACAGGCATTTATTCTCCTCAGATATTTTTTATCGCGTACGTCTGTTCATATGTTGAATCTGAAAGTTAATACGGTTCATTCAAAACCCAATTACAAACTTCTAACGTTTATAACAGACGCACGAAGGTGCCACGTGTACTTATAAGAGCTGTTCACATAAAACTCTGAAATATATTCATCATAATCAACATCAATTATGTGCCATGTCTCTTCAGGACGTGGGCGATCGTGAGTCTACAACTTTCTATCCTTTGTAGCCCTTAGTAACGCTTAACATTGTCAGCATCAGCCACTCCCCTATACCCCACTACACAATCTTGTAAGATTACTCGTTGTTCCACTCTGTCTCTTATGCCTTCAATATATTCTGTGAGTTTCAAATTCTCCAAACCTTCTCTCCTCGTTATATGTTCTAGAAATTTCATCTCTTTTTTCTGATTATAAATATAAGTGTCCTTTTTGTTTTCATTTTTCTTAAAAACTTCCTCGTCACTCACATGTTCAGTTCATGGTATTCTCAGCATCCTTCTGAAGAGCCACATCTCTGTTGCCTCAAGTCTCTTCTTTATCTGTGAGTATATTGACCAGCGTTCGTGCCATACACTCTTTTTTTCTCGTTCTAATGAAAAACAATAAAATATTATATTTAGTAGTAGTAGTAGTTTTAGTAGTAGTGGTAGTTTTACCCTGGTTTATTATTAGTATTATTACTGTTTATCACAATATTATACGCTGACAACTCACCGATTGTAGAAGCACTCCAAGTCGAATCACATGACGAAGAAGGTCCATTTGGACAAGACTTCAACATCCATTGCACGCCATTCTGTTCTATCAGTGATTAAGGCGAAGTCCACGAAATACGTGCTGCTGAAGTTTGGTGCGTGAGTTCAAATCTCGTCGGAAGCTATTTATTTCCAATTTCAGTAGATGAAGAGTTTATTGATACTGAGCAACACTAATAAAATGAGGTAAAGCAAGTAATTCCCATGCCTAAAACTACGCACATTATATAACGTATGTAACACTTTTCGACTTCACCAGAGCAGTCCACGTTCATGGCTCTCCACAAGTTCTTATTCTTTATTATTTGTGTATTGTTGTGACTTCTTGAAAAAGGTTATGAAGTTGTTTCTCGTTGCCTTCTTCCCGCTTTTAAATTCTGAATATTCTTTCTTCTAGACTGGCTACCACGCAAATCTAAAGAATCCAGTTTAGCCAGCTATTAAATCCATAATTGAAGAGAAAAGAGATGGAGTCATCCTGTTCCCACGGTCATTAGTGTGAAAGCGACGGCTCAACGATTCTATTTTCCGCGCCGGTAACCATTACGCTTCCTGCACATCCTCATCATAAAATAGCTGTGTAATAAACTGGTTTATCTTCATACTTCTTCAAAGACAAGTGATCGTCGTCTTACTGGTAGGACCGCTAATAAAACTTAAACAAAAATCTTTTTAGCTTCTTGTTTTCTTTAGAATGTAGATTAGCGAGTTAATGGGGTGGGGATGGACGAGCTTATGAGGAGGGGGGTTCTTCAGTCAATTTCCCTGACCACCGTAAGGTAACATTTCTGTCTACATTAAGGCTAACCTGGCGTTGCCCGGGTCTGCTAATTCTGACTGACAGCTAGTTGTCGACTTTTCGAATGTGCGAATATCACATCGCCCTAACAGATTGATTAACTTGCCTGACTGTCTTCTTTTACATGCAGTCGTCGACAAAACATTTAATCACTCATACTTAAATCTACGGGACTTGACCATGCACCCTACTCGCATTGGACTACGTGTGTACTAACATGAAACTTTGAGGTCAAAACACATATGTTATACTATGCACTAAAATTTTAAAAAAATTCCTGTCGTATCAATAAATGCTCTGGAATTCTTACTTTTTATTCCAACTCTTTCCTGGATGGGTCCATTTCATCTGCTATGAAGATTCTTGGAGGTTGGCTAATTGGAACGTTTCTATATTTAATGTTTCTTGCTTTTTTATTTGACTGTTTTTTTGTTGTTGTTTTTTGTCTATTTCTGCCTCTGTGTTTTCCAGGCCTGAGATAAATTAACAAACTACTTACAATACTTTGTGTGCCTTGATGATCATTCGTCTAAATCAGTGGTTCACAAACAGTGCGGTGCGGGTCTCATAGCTGCGGCAGAATATGATAGCAGGCGAGGCGGAATGATTGAAAGAAATTCAAAGATTTGGAAACAGTTTCAAAAAATTCATATGCCAAAAATAAATATGATTACAAAATTTAAAATATAATCATAGATTAATTGTAATTGCATGCATGAGTCCCAGTATAAATAGTCATAAATAATTATTTACCGATTTTATCATTTTGATATTTTTGCATTATATCAAGTATTAAGAATATACTAAATGGGCTCCGCAAATTGGAGGAGAGAGTTATCAATGATAATTTTCTTACTTCGAATCCGCGGTTTTCTCCCTTTAAGCCTTTCTCTCTGATTTTTTTTTTAAGTGTACTTTTTATCACATAAAATTTGGTGAGGCGCGAGAAAATTTTAATTCCGAAAATTCAACCCAGAGAAAAAAAGGTTTGGGAACCACTGGTCTATAAAATACTGACCAACCACGAAAATGTTTTATTCTTATAAATAAAAATAATACTTATTATAAAAACCCAGGTTGTGTGTGTGTGTCTGTTCGTTTATATATTGGATCGGATTTCCTACATTTTTCAACCGATTTCAACAAAACTTCACAGGACTACATAAAATTACTTTGCGGTGGTTCTGACAGCGCCAAAAATTGGAAAAACACAATTGTTTTTGCACGAAATCAATTTGAAAACACGATTAAGAGGCATCGCTATCGCGAGAATGAAAGGAAAGGAGGACAACTTGAGGACATATTGAGTTATACTTATTATAAAAATCCAGGTTGTGTGTGTGTGTGTGTGTGTGTGTGTGTGTGTGTGTGTGTGTGTGTTCGTTTATATATGGGATCGGATTTCCTACATTTTTCAACCGATTTCAACAAAACTTTACTTTTTTTTGGCAGGTAGTGTTTCTTATTATCTTGCACACTTTTTTCTTTATATTTACATTCAGAATGCTTTAAAAATTCCATTTACAAGACAATTGTTTATAATAAAATTCTATTCAATCGGTAGACTCATACCGATTGAAAACAATGTTTTTGTTTGAGTTTGGGTTTGACCAATTCGTAAAAAAAAAAAAAACTAATTAAGACATGCGTGTCCGTCAACCTTAAACAATAATCTTTGTCAATTTTATTTTTCAGTCTTTATGATGGTCGATACTTGATCTATCTCTTACTGTTACACCCCTGGGCAACGCCGGGTTCTACTCCTAGTCTTAAATATATTTCATGTTAGTGTAAAAACGATTTCTTAGAGATAGAGAATAATATGATTTGCATCTTTACTATTTTGTGTCTTGTCTCGCTGCCACGCGTTGCTTCGTTTGGTTTGGTTTAGCTTCTTTTATGGCATATCAACCTCAATGGGTTATTTAATGCCGACAAGGTTTTTATTGCTGGTAATTTTTTTTTTTTTTCAAAAATGTATTGCTGATAACATTTTTTCCCAAAAATGTATTGCTGGTAATATATTTTTTCCTTTAAAAATATATTGCTGTTTTTTCCCCCCAAAATCTATTGCTGGTAATAATTTTTTCCAAAAATGTATTATTACTATTAAAATCTATTTTTACACTTTCAAGGTTTTTAAACCCCAGTTTGGAGGTTAACTATTTGCCTATAGCTAGGACCCTAATAGATGCTACCACGCTGGGTCATGGTGGACCTGGGAACACCAGCAATTAAGGGGTATTTCCACGCTCCTGAAAACCTCCTGATCAGAGGCCTTGCTACTGGACGTAGTTTATCGTCTTACCCAGAAGGCGAATGTAATTTATCGTCTTACCCAGGACGCGTGTTGCTTCAGTAAATATTTTAAACATTGATGGATATAAACGAATTTTGATAGTTAAATACTTGACATGTTAATTTAAACTAAATACAAGGTGTTGGTGTTTAAATCTTTAACCTGCCTCACATTTTTTAACGAAATCATGATTTTTGGTGTTTCAAAATTTCATACTAAATCATGGGTTTTATTCTTAAAAAAAAATTCCGCCTTACATTTCTATACTAAAATAAGTTTTAGTGTTTGAAAATTTACCTTGCCTCGTATTTTCAAGCTAAATCAAGAGTTTTAGCGTTAAACAATTTACATTGCCTCACAATTTTATACTAAATCATTGGGTTTGAGTTTTTAAAAAAATCTTACCCGACTCGCAATTTTATCCTAAAATAGAAATTATGCGTTTAAAACTTTATCTCGTCTCATATTTTTCAGCAAAAAAAAAAAAAAAACGAACTTGAATTCATGTTTCGGATCTCGATAATTTGAAACCAATAACTCTTTTGACGTAAAAATTGACTCCATTTACAGTTGTTTTTTTTTTGTTTGTTTGTTTTTTGTTTTTTTTTTCTCAAAGAATACAATCTCTACAATTGAATCTGAGGCGAATGAATTAGTTGAATTGAGTTAGTATTAAAATAAAAGCATTTAGAATATTTTAAGCTCCAAATGTCGTTTAGAACGATCAAATTTAATATTTATTGAGATGGCACAAGTAGGCGAGAAGCGACGCATCATAGTAATACCTTACGATTTCTTATTTATGTAGACACAAAAAAAAGAAAATGTTTTACTGGCATAATGCAATCCCCACTTTATAACGAAACTCGTTTCTCATGGTGGAAAACGATCACGGTAATTTTATGAAAAAAAAAATCTACCACTTTTTTTTCTGTTTGGATATTTTAATTTACTTTATAGTCCCTCTTATTAGACCCACTTAACAAATTAATAAATAATAGGTTTGGCTATTTTTGTTCACTTAAAAGATATAATTAAGAAAATTTCTGCCAGGAAAAACTATTTGCCAGTTTTATTCGTGGGGGTGAGAAGTAATTAACGTTTCAATCATTCCAATTAGACAAAAGCGGGTATATACGTGTAAATTAACTGTTTATTAACAAAAGCTGCAATCTAAATGCGATTATTGTTGGTTGATACAAATAAGTAAAATAAACCAAGCATTACATTTATGAATAATGTGACGCCTGATTTGTTTATTTGTTTTTTGCTTATTATCCATACGCAAAATTTATCGACGTTTACACGAATAGGTACGAGGAAAAAAGTCGTTTCTTATCTCTTAATATGTCGATTGGTATCATCAGTTCCTTAGTAGATATTTATGCACATGATACTCATTTACTCGAGTCTCAAAGAAAATCCGTCAGAGTTGAGAAAGTTAACCTGACTGCTGATCTTGAAAAGGAACTCCAGTCAGTGGTTAACTGGGACAGCAAATGGCTTGTAAATTTTAACAACTCCAAAACGAAACTGCTCTCATTTAACTACCATTCCTGCCCGCCATCAGCATGGCTGACGTTAGACTCCAGGAGAGCATCACACTGCGCCTTCTTAGCCTCAATTTTTCAACTGACTTGAAGTGGAACGACTACATTGAATCAATAGTTGCATCTACTGCAAGGAAAGTTGGGTCATTGTGTTGAATCAGAAAGTTTTTCTCATCAGAGTCCATCTTGCACATTTACAAATCTATCATTTGTCCGTATATTGCATATTATTGCCATATCTTGCCTGGTGCTCCCGTTATTCATCTCGAGGTTCTTGAGAAAATCCAAAGAAGGATCTGCAACGTAATCGATCCTGACTTGGCATCTCGACTTCAGTTACTTTCTCACCGGCGTGACGTGGCTTCCCTCTGTCTTTTCTACAAATATTTTCATGGCAACTGCACTGATGAGCTTTTTCACTGGTGCCCTAACTGCATGAATTTAAGCATGCTACTAGATTGGCATCTAGGTCTCACTCTATTACTGTTGAAATAGTTAAATGTAACCGCCACTTCTCCAACAGTTTATTTTCTCGCACTTCCCGCCTGTGAAACTCCTTTCTGTTTACTTGATTCCCTGATAACTACAATCTTCAGAAATTTAAATTCAACGTCAATCGCCATCTTCTGTCTTCTTGAATCCCGTTAATCTTTTATTCTTTCCTTTATCCCCAATATATAGTCTTTTCTTTCACTTTCTCTTTCAATACCCTCCCCACCCCGCGTACTAGTAGCATTACCGCTTTGCATGGGGTGAAATGATTAAAACAAATTCAGACAGTTCTTATTTTCAGATTCAATTTTCAGAAGATAAATTTATGATAAATTTTATTTACTTAAAAACAAGATAGTTTTTTGAATTTTGGTAGTATAATTAAATTAACGCTTTATTACAGATGACAGTTATTAAGATATATGTTAAAAATTGCATTTCCTGCAATCATAATATATATAACGGCCAGGATTTATTAAAAATGAATTATTAATTTAAGCCCTGGGCAAGATAAAAAGAAATAAACACAAGCACGAACATTAAACAAAATCCCTGGTAACTGTTGTTTACAAGAGGTTATAAAGATTAAACTGTGGGGAATTGTTCATCTACTTTGGTGAGTAAAGAAAATATAAACACTATACACGTTAAGTAGCACTTCACATCAGAACTCATGAAAACAGAATGATTATATTTACGAAATTGTCTTAAGTAATGAATCGATAAAGGATTGTACAGAACAGAAAGAAAAAGAACGACTGTAATTTCTACAAACACCTTAAGGTACACATTCTGAAAAAATATCCAGAATCCACCAACCTTTCAACATTTAAAAAACAAATTACTAACGCCCCACCCAAGGGAGAATGAACAAAATGAAAGAAGTGTTCTGTAATATTTATTCTAAACTATTTGATTATTTTCTCTTAGTAACTAATCAACTGACGGACAATTTCAAGATGTATCGCCCCCTATAATGTTACTTACGTTCAAGTTGCATTTCATTCGCGCTGGCTGCATTTTATTCGCTTTGCCGCATTGATTACCGATAAAACTGTTTGTTAAAAGATTTGTATTTTTCTATATGTTTTCTACTTGTATGCAATTTTTAAACATAATTTGAAGACAGACATACTGTGGAAATATTGTTAAACATTATGTTTTTCTGTTTCTTTTCTTAAATCTCTCTCTCTCTTCTGTAAGCGTTGCAAAATATTGGAAGTGTTGCGTCAATGATTTTGTTTAATAACAATAATTACTACGAATGCGACACATCTTCAAAATTCAGATAAATTATTAATCTACGTTGTTATTTTGTTCGTAAGTCTCGATTTACTCAATTGATAACACAAAGGACCAGACTTATGACAAGCAATGTGATTTTCAAACAAAAACTGTATCAGAATCATATCTATTTTCAACTCAGGAACATACGAGCTACAAATGTGTTTACCAGCATACAAGCATGGAGGAACTATACGTTAAACAAGAAAACAAAAACGAATACGCCTACCCGCATATTTGAAATATGTTGCTGAACGCCATTTCTTGGTAAACTATACAGATAATTTTGATGAAGACACGCCTAAAAGCACTCTGCTCCCCACCCGACAGGAAATGCTTCTAATGGATCAGTCTTTTCCAAATAAACAGTGGAAAGTTCACACAACATTATTCTGGGGTAATTATTTTTTGATTGCTGTCCAATTACGATGGATTATCATAGATGGTGCTAACATTGCGTAGTACTGGCAGATCGTGGAACTTTATCAAAGTTTTCATATAATGCCTTTTTGTTGATGTTATATGACGATAGAATATGAGACTGCAAATCGCTGTGTCCGAGGTTCTAAAAATCCAGCCCAATACTAAGTTGGTAAGGTTTAAACAGATATTGAATGACTGTATACGACGACAAACAAAACGAAGACTTGAGTAAACAAAATATATTGCCAAGTTTATTTTCGTTCAAAAAAATACATTAACAGAAGGTGGTTACAGTTCACTAGGCAAAGTAAAAAAAAAAAAAACTGAGTGAGAAGAGGGTTGCCCCGAAAAGGCCAGTTTATCGCATATCGTTGCTACTGGCAAGGACGGCTGGTTAAGAACAGATACTACACTTGATCCTAGGCATCTTGGTCGCAAGTGGTCTCGGTATTTACACGAGATCTCGCCACAAGGCGCGATGTTGCACAAGGCCGCTTTTTTTTCGTGGGGTTTTCCGAGCGCGTACGATCGGGCAAAAATTCCTGTAGACCCGCATAGACAGGGTCTGGCAGCTGTCTAACTCCCCAGATGAGACTCTGTCCGTAGGCAAAGTCTCGTCTCGATTCCTCTCTGCCCGAATGCAAAGAGGTCGGCTAGCAGAGCTTTAATGAAATGTAATACTTAACTAGTCGCAAATGGTCTCCTTTTGCACGTGTCTTGTTGTTGTTATTATATATATATATATATATATATATATATATATATATATATATATATATATATATATATATATATGCTGAATCAGTTTTTACAACAGTCACTGGGGTTCTTGAAGTTGAAGAATTTTCTTCCGTTTGTTTTTTTTAAACAATGTAGGGTGGGTGCCGGCAGTATACAAACAGGTTTGTCAGCGAACGAACGTTAGTAAAATTAAATTTTTAAAAATCAGACTGCGGGCCAAAATTTATTGTTTGTGATTCTGAGATGAAGCTTTTTAATTATTAATGGATATTTCGACTAGTATCATCATCTTGTTAATTTTTAAACGTTTGAGTCAGTATTTTCCACCCGGTAATCCTAAGATTTCGACAAATATGTTTTTCAAGATTATCGGTGTAATACCAAGATAAAAGTTATATTCCAGAGTTTTTAATAGCTTTTTTTTTCTTTTTTCATTTTTTTTATCCTTTTACCCCTTAGCAAGGCAATAAAGCTACTAAGACGTAAGGTGGGAGGGCACTGAGCGTTAGAAAATATAAGAAAAAAATACTATTAAGGAGAGAGAACAATAAAAGAATAAGAATTAAGAAGACAGAAGATAACGAGTGATATTGCGTTAAAGAAATGGGCGCCCCGAGGCGGTGTAATGGTTAGCGACCTTGTCTCGCTAGAACAATTACGACTGAATAGTGAGTTCGATCCTCACTGGGTGCTCCATATATTCTGACTTGTGCCGCATCTAAGCTACGCTTGGAAAATCGCTATTGCATTAAAGAAATACCAAAAAAAAATTGTTCTCACGGGTACAGCCCACACCTTACGAAGGGATTTATCTATGTAAAATATGTGTGTTTTTTTTAATTGCTCAGTGAAAAATGTCATTATGCCATTTCTGACCTTAGGTTTCTGGTTGGGACCCGGAAAGAAATGAGTACACACCAGAAATCAAAGGAAATAAAACAATAATAATATCAAAAAGGACATTGTTGGAATAGAAAATAGAAAAAAAAAAGGAGTGTTTAATTATCGATCTATCGTGTTCTTTTGATCCGAGGGCAGAGCAAAAGGAAGACGAGAAAGTAAGCAACTATGGCGCATTGAAGTTTGAATTCGCAAAGCATTGAAAGTTAAAAATCATAATCATACCAGCTAACATTGGTTTACTTGGTACAGTGACTAACAGAATGGATAAAATAAATGTCTCACCTTCAGACTCAGCACACCGTCAATTCGACACTACAAAGATATCACCCAAAGACAACGCCATCTTGTTTGATTTGATGCGACAGGAATGCTACGTTCATTCTTTGGGCGTTTTTTCTCTCTAGGCCATACAATAGAGAGCAAATTGAACCGGAAAGGGAAAAATGACAAAATCAAACTTATCGTTAATCTACCCCTAAATATTCAATTTCTTCCCCAACTATGTAACATAATACAGTCAGTTGATATCAAACAATAGTGCCATTCTTTATGTTGTATAAGCGTAAGGCATAGTTAAATTTTTATATGAAAGCGTATTGATAAGGTTGATTTATAAACTGACCATACATATAAACGGAGAAATATACTGACACAGAATAAAAACGAAGTGTTATATTTTGTGCACTAATTAAATCAATTGGTCCGTTGGTTCAGGAATTTTAAACATTTTTTTTTTTCGTAAGTTAGTATTGATTAGACTTTCCTCTAACCCGCAAAAATTTATCAAAATCGAAAAATATTGTTTTTTATCATTTTAGAAGTAGTGGTCCCGTTTATAATATAAATACAGTCTGAAATCGACCCCTGACTTTTTAAATCGTTATCTGTACCTTGTTTTTATTTATAAATATCAAGTTTGAAACTGTGTATATGTCGCTGATAACTGTACGATAAATGTACTATTACGTATTGGGAAGAAGGCAAACAAATGGTGAAATTCTTTCTTTTTTTTTTCTGAGGACGTTGTTTCATCGGCGAAACATGAAAAAATAAAAGTTTTCCAAATTGTCTATATGTTTTCTATGTGTGTGTGAATTTGTAAAAACCTGAAGATGGATAGATAGATAGATAGATAGATAGATAGATAGATAGATTATTGAACAGACTTAAATAGATAGATAGATAGATAGATAGATAGATAGATAGATAGATAGATAGATAGATATTGAACAGACTTAGATAGATAGATAGATAGATAGATAGATAGATAGATAGATAGATAGATAGATATTGAACAGACTTAGATAGATAGATAGATAGATAGATAGATAGATAGATAGATAGATAGATAGATAGATAGAAGGAAGGAAGGAAGGGAGGGAGGAAGGAAGGAAGGAAGGGGGGAGGAAGGAAGGAAGGAAGGAAGGAAGGAAGGAAGGAAGGAAGGAAGGAAAGAAGGAAGGAAGGCAGGAAGGAATGAAGTGTCTTAGTTGTAAATTTAAAAATATTAATCATTAGTCTATGCACAGGGTCACAAAATAAAAAGTATGGCGGCGGTTAAATCAATTTTTATGTTTTAAAGATTCTTGATACAGTATTTTTTTATCTTTCCTTTCATAAAATTAACATATTTTTTGGATCAATTATCTTACTGTATACTTTTTATTTGATTTTAAATGTACACGTTTTTGCTTTCCGCTTATACCTATTTTCTAGTATGTGACCTATAGACTTTATCCATATATAAGACTTAAATACAACTTTTAGAAGCTAATGTTTCCAAAAAAAGT
This sequence comes from Acanthosepion pharaonis, assembly GCA_903632075.3. Taxonomy (NCBI): domain Eukaryota; kingdom Metazoa; phylum Mollusca; class Cephalopoda; order Sepiida; family Sepiidae; genus Acanthosepion; species Acanthosepion pharaonis. The sequence goes on from CAHIKZ030000079.1 coordinate 1,065,975, forward strand.
AAGAAAATGAAAACGAAGATTTTTTGAAATTTAATGGCAGTAATAAACTTAGACAAATCATACAGTTCAACTCAATCACATTGTCAAAGATGGAAGACAAATTTGTCTTCTGTTTAGCTCTCCTCTTCTTTTCCTTCTGTGTGCCGTGTCCATTCAGGACGTTGGCGATCGTGGAGCTTCATAATTTCTTGTTCTTTGTAACTTTTAATAAATTTTGTCTTTTTGCCACCTCTCCCAAAACCTGCTCCGCCATCCATTTACTCAAGATCACGAGATCATGCTCTGCTTTCACCTGTCCTTCTTGCCTTCGGTCTGTCCTGTGAGTATCAAATTTTCCAAGCCCCATTTCCTCATTATGCGTCCTAGAAATTTGAACTGTCTCTTCCTGATGTTAAGTATAAGTGTTCTTTTTGTTCCTATTTTGTATGAAACTTCGTCGTTGTTCACTTGTCCTATCGATGGTATCCTCAGCATCCTTCTGTAAAACCACATTTCTGTTGCTTCAAGTCACTTCTTCGTCTATGAGATTGTCCAGCATTCATTGCCATATAGTAGGACTTATATTACATAACAGTTCAGTATTCGTTCTTTTTTTTAACGATTTTTTTTTGTCTATTTCTTTTTGGAAGGCATCTTTCGCTAATCGCTTAGGGCCTTCAGATTTCAGTGTCACACTTTCTATCACCTGTTAAAACACTTCTCAGATATTTAAATTCTTGTACGTGTTTGATTTTGGTATCTCCAATTTGTCATTTGCGTGTTGGGTTGTTCCATTCTCAGTTCCAGCAAATGTAGTTATGGGTGGGACGGCTAAAGCCGAACATCATCAGTTATAGTTACGTGGCAATATGTGTGTGTGTGTGTGTGTGTGTGTGTGTGTGTGTGTGTGTGTGTGTGTGTGTGTGTGTGTGTGTGTGTGTGTGTGTGTGTGTGTGTGTGTGTGTGTGTGTGTGTGTGTGTGTGTGTGTGTGTGTGTGTGTGTGTGTGTGTGTGTGTGTGTGTGTGTGAATTTGTAAAAATCTAAAACGAGATAAATAGCTAGCTAGCTAGATAGATAGATAGATAGATAGATAGATAGACAGACATGAATTGAATAAGATAGGAGTAGATAGGTTTGCCTATCATACTGTTCACTCCGAGCAAGGCGATAATGCCACTAAAACACAAACGTCTACTGGGAATGAAAGAGAATGAAAAGACTTTAGAAAGAATCGGAAACACAATCTAAAACAGAAAACAAGCGATAAACCTCTACTCCTGTTCAAAAGACGAGGGAGGAGAGTGAACAGTACGATAGCTGAACTTATCTATTCTTATCTTATTATGCTCATTACCTATCTATCTATCTATCTATCTATCTATCTATCTATCTATCTATCTATCTGTTTGTTTGTCTGTCTGTCTGTGTCTGCCTGTCTGTTCATAGATATGGACAGACTGAGATAGATAGATAGATAGATAGATAGATAGATAGAAGATAGATAGATAGATAGATAGATAGATAAGGAACAGACTGAGATAGATAGATAGATAGATAGATAGATAGATAGATAGATAGATAGATAGATAATGAACAGACTGAGATAGATAGATAGATAATGAACAGACTGAGATAGATAGATAGATAGATAGATAGATAGATAGATAGATAGATAGATAGATAGATAGATAGATAGATGAACAGACTGAGATAGATAGATAGATAATGAACAGACTGAGATAGATAGATAGATAGATAGATAGATAGATAGATAGATAGAGAGATAGATAGATAGATAGATAGATAGATAGATAGATAAGGAACAGACTGAGATAGATAGATAGATAGATAGATAGATAGATAGATAGATAGATAGATAGATGGATGGATGGGGAACAGACTGAGATAGATGGATAGATAGATGGATAGATAGATGGATAGATAGATAGATGGATGGATAGATAGATAATGAACACACTAAAGATAGATAGATAGATAATGAACACACTAAGATAGATAGATAGATGGATGGATGGATAGATGGATAGATAGATAGATGGATAATGAACACACTGGGATGGATAGATAGATAGATAGATAGATAGATAGATAGATGGATAATGAAACACTGGGATAGATGGATGGATAGATAGATGGATAGATAGATAGATAGATAGATAGATAGATGGATGAACACACTGAGATAGATGGATAGATAGATAGATAGATAGATAGATAGATAGATAGAACTGTCCTACTTGCAAATTTTACATCTTGATTATTAGTCACAATTGTGGAAATTCGGTTGAAGAAATAACAAACTCATGTAGGAAATCGTTTTATAATTTTGTATCCCTTTGACAACAAAGGATTAAACTTTTATTCTTTACTACTTCCATCAGGCACTATATATATATATATATATATATATATATATATATATATATATATATATATATATATATATGAATAGTTGTCTTGAATTGATTCACGCACACCCGCCAGGCAACAATGTATCGTTTGTATTCGGTACTTATTAAAACTCGGGCGTGTGTACAATTCACCGATCAATTTAAGACAGATGTGTAATAAACAAATATTCTATTTACCGTGAATAAGTGTAATGTCGTTGAGATTACCGCAGATTTTATAAGTACAATACTGATAAAATGTGAAGGTCATTTTCTACTTGAATCGTGTCCTCTTTCCGTTACTTATAACAATGGGTGTCACCGAGCTGGAACTTAAAAAAAAATATAATCATTAGACGAACAGAGCTTTCGGGATAGAATCAAAGATTAGTCTTTGTTCTCCTCAATTTACACATTTTTTAATCATCCCCCCACAAAGCAAAACGAGCATGTTACTAGTATGCAGGGGGGTTACAGGGAGTGAAAGTGAAAGAGAAGACTGAGAATAGGGAGGATTAAGAAAAGGACAAAAGATGAACGGGATTCAAGAAAAGACAGAAGACGGCGATTGACATTGCATTTCAAGATTGTAGTTATCAGGGAAGCAATTAAACAGAAAGAAGTTCCACAGGCGGAAAGTTCGAGAACAGAAACTGTTGGAGTAGCAGTGGTAGTTGCATTTAGCTCTTTCAAAAGTAAAAGGGTGGGAGCTAGATGCTAATCTAGTAGCATGCTTAAATTTATGTAGTCGGTGCATTAGGGTAAAAAAAAAGCTCGTTAGAGCAGTTGTCATGAAAATATTTGTAGAAAAAACAGAGGGAAGTTACGTCACGCCGGTGAGAAAGTGACTGACGTCGAGATGCCAGTTTAGGATCGATTACATTACTGATCATTCTAGTAGCATAACCCGTCTTCGACTGGGTCTTTCATTACCGGGAATTTTTGCCGTTCAGTTGGAGTAGTTTAAGTTTAAAGTCTGCCCACCCGAAAATCAATATTAGTAACAACAATTGGGTGCAGCTGAGGCACATCCCCAAACGGTGGGGGGGGGAGTTAACAATTTGAATGAGGGGTAGCCCTCAAAAGGAAACTTTATAATAATAAATAATAATATTATAATAATTTAAAGTATTTATTTTTATTGAAGTTTTTGTGAAAGATATATATCCAAAAACAGACAGTAAAACGTTGCTAAGAGTTATGATGGACAGGAAGTAGTGGAGAGCCATTGTTGCCAACAATTTGGACTCAAAATCGGCACTGAGGAATTATCTGTCAAACAAAAGAATTTCATCAAAATCGAATGAAAACTGTGGAAAGGCATAAGCAACATCCGATCACACACACACACACATACATATTTTGAGAATTATAGATATAGATCAACATTTTTCAGCATTCCAACACTTTCCTCTCATAGCTGTTTTTAATAGTTTTATCATCTGAATGAGCCCGATTATATCTCAGTTTCCCAGTCCCCCAATCGATTACCTATACTCACCGGGGACCAAAAGCCTATATACGGATAGAAAATGAATTGAGTAAAGAGACAAAAATAGAACAAAAGCAAAGATACGTCTTCACACCGGATTTATTCAACCTTTACATTGAGATGATCCACAAAGAACTAAAAATCCTACCTAGGATTTATTGCTGGTGCACGCAATCTTAATATGCGATACACAGATGGCACTGTAGGAAAACTACAGGAACTCCTAGACAAGTAGGTAAAGGAAAGCGGAAAAAAAAGACTAACCATCAATTGCAAGAAGACGGAATGTATGGTTGTTAGCAAAAGGGGTAAATCAAGATTGAAGTTAAAAATTGGAGACATCAAGTTCAAGCAAGTCCAGAAAATTAACTATCTGGGACGTATTTTAACAGATAATGGGAAAATGACACTGAAATCCGAAGGCGCATCGGAATGGAGAAATGTTTTCCAAAAACTAAGCATTAAGATAGGAAAATATCGTTAAAAACAAAGAAAGTGCTGAACTGCTCTGTAATATTTAATCTCTTATATGGTTGTGAATGGTGGACTATCGCATGGGTAATGAACAGACTTGAAGCGGCAGAAATGTGGTTATACCGACGAATGGTAAGAATAGCATGGATAAAACATGTGATTAACGAGGAAGTCTGGAGGAAAATAAGGACAGCAAGTAAGTATATATTTACAATCAGAAAGATGCAGTTGAAATTTCTGGGGCGCATAATGAGGAAAGACAGTCTAGAGAATTCAACACTCACAGGATATAGGAATGAAATGCAAGAAGAAACATCTAGTAACCTACTACCAAGTTTATTGAAAACATGAGAGAACAGGGGCAAGAAGGGATGGTAAGGGATCAAAAGTTACTAGAATTACAAAAGGTAGGAAGTTGTGGAGAGCCATGATCACCCACGTCCTGAAAGGACTTAGTATATATATATATATATATATATATATATATATATATATATATATATATATATAAAAGAACCTTTCGGTGTAAGACTATAACTTCCTTTTTCATTATTAATGTCCGGACAAATGAAATATCTGTTTACTTGGAAAAAGCAATTTGAAACAAAAAAAATTAAAAAAAATTAAAAAAAAAACAATTTTTCTCTGCTTTTACATAACTGGTGTCGCTGTCAATGAAATTTGACGCACGTGAATAACAACAATAACGAATTTTTAATCAACAACAAAGATTATAATATAAAAAATTCTTACTTATAAATTCTAATTGTTTCACCTTGATTAAGTTACATGAGACTATTTTTCAAAATTATATATATATATATATATATATATATATAACTGTAGTTTTACCCGATGCGTTTCGTCCAATGTAGAATCTACATAGTAGATTTTTTCAAGGACAAAAACGAAATGAATTAAATAATACGAGAACAGATACATAATAGTATCGACGAACTCTGTCACGTCCACTACCCAGAACAATCTATCCCATCTAAATAATATCAAAATAATCACAAGTACTTCCAAAACCATTATGGATAGAATCAGATCCTCAAACACTGATAGCAATAATATTTCTGAAGCAGAACCACTACTCTCCCAAGCCAACGTACTCAACAATTATATCATGAAATAAAAAGAAAACGATTGAATCCGTCAACCCAACCATACAAACAATATTTCTACATGTGAAAATATTCTCTTCAAACATAAAGTAATTGACGTAATTTTTCAGTTGACCATATGATTATACAATAGCGTTTCTTAATTCTTTTAGTTGCTAACGACATTTTGTTGGTTGTTTATAGATACTTTGTTTCAATAAATTCATATGTATGTGTGTATGTGTGTGTGTGTGTGTGTGTGTGTGTGTGTGTGTGTGTGTGTGTGTGTGTGTGTGATTATTATTATAATTACTTTCTTTTTAAAAATATGATTCATCGAGACACAGGAAATTTTTAAAAATCTTTTAAATTACATCTAATTATAAATCTTAATGTTCTTTCTTATTTTTTTAATATATCTATATCTACATATATATATATATATATATATAATTATTTATTTTAAAAAATTTATAACATAAATATGTTATAAAATCACTACAAAAATAGCCATTTTGTTTCAACACTTTCAGTGTCTTATCAAGTGATGATGTTGAATTTAAAATAAATGGTTTTAAAAGTTTCGAATTAATTAACAATCCTTCACAAGGGGAAAACGTTGTTACAAAAGCTAGATTATACCAATCATATACTTGGGTATATATATATATATATATATATATATATATATATATATATATAAAGAGAGTGGAAAATGAAGTCAACACCAGCGATGACAGTCTATTTCCATGCTTAAACGCAGTTTTCAGACCTGAAGATGGCCTGAAGATTGCGTTTAAGCGTATGAAACAGACTGTCGCCGCTAGTGTTGACTTCAATGTCCTATTTTCTATTACATACACTTTATCCCTGATAATGAGCACTTTAACCCATAAATATAGCATACTTTAAATCTATCTATCTATCTATCTATATATATATATATATATATATATATATATATATTACAACACTTTCGCATAATTTGATCCTGACGTAGTTTTACCAACTCCCCCATCACACTGTAGTTAGGAATGTGCCATGTCCATTCAGGATGTGGGCG
>CAHIKZ030000079.1:1077500-1096532 GCA_903632075.3 Acanthosepion pharaonis
ATTGAGTGTGGACTATTTCTTTTTTTTTATTATTAACATGGTTTATTATTTTTTTACATGTGGATGAAGTTATTATGCTTGTATTTTCTACTGGTATATTTCGGATGGAGTCTGGTAGGTTTGCGTGTGTGTGTTTAAATGAGTTCTAATTGAACTGTGGTCGGATAGGTGTAACGTAAGTTGTCTGGATAGTCATGTAGTAGTGTGACCGATGTAATTATTTACGAGTTTGGTTTGATTAAGAACACAATTCCTTCAGGAGGATTTGAACTCGTAAATAATGATCGTTCTTTGTAGTTTTGATTTTGCAGGTGTGTTGTTATTTCTTAGTATAAGGTTAGCTGTTTTAATGTTTTTGTAATAGATAATTCGTTTAATTTTTTGTTCAGGCCAACTGGAGTAATGTATTTCTTTATGATATTTCTAAATGTAGATTCATCTTGTTTATAGTTGACGTGCATTTATCTTTTGTAGAAGATATTTATGCCATTGTTGTGTGTGTGTGTGTGTGTGTGTGTGTGTGTGTGTGTGTGTGTGTGTGTGTGTGTGTGTAATCAGTATCGTAATTATTTACTTTGGAAAGAAATAGTCCAATCCGGTGGTCGATGAGGTTGTTAGGAAGACCATTGTTAACTAGTGTCTGTTTTGCATTGTTGAGTTCTTTAAAGAAAAGTAGACGAGAGGATGAATTCTCGTGCGCTCTCTTTAGTAATTTTTTTTTATCACTGCTATATTGTATCTATGGTCCCAGAATGTCGGATAAAAAAAATCCTTTCAAAAAAGTACTGTTGTTTACGTTTCGGTTACAAAACTAAATCTAACAGATATAGATTCTTAGAAGTTTCGACAAGAAAAAAGTGCTTTCATAAATAGAATTATTCAAACCTCATCTGTCAGGCTGGCTCTGTGGCTGACCTGGTAGACGCATACTTTGGTTTAAAAAGTGATTTGCCTGATGAAAAAAAAATGATGCAGTTTCAATTCCTACCGAAGATAGAATTTTTCTCCAGGAAGACTTCTCAATTTAGGCCGGTTGTTATTAATTCCATTGATTAACACACACACACACATGTGAATTTTAAATGAGGCCAAATTGAGCTAAAATTATCGCCAAAAGCGATCGGACTTACAAAAACATTCAGACAATTTCGACATAATTTATGTTCAGGAAAGAAGAAAATTATAAGAACACAAGAAAAATTAAATAAAAAACTTAACCGCGATACCTTGTCAGTCGTTTTTAAAGAAACGTGTTTATATATATATATATATATATATATATATATATATATATTGTGTATTTGGGCATCAAACCCACTTTTATATAAATTTTATTCAAGACGCCTATCAAGCCACTGCAATAAAGCTTTTGATTATTTTTCTCTTACATTCGTACAAGTGATTTCTTTTCTAGTGCTAGGATGTGTAAAAACTGTCCAAATAATCTGTGGACCCTAGCACTTTATGCTAATCTGTTAACCATTATCAAAGATGTTTTTGTTGTTGTTTAAATGCATATGTAGATATTTTTATATGTATCTAAGGAGATGGAATATTTTTTGTTAATTTCCGAATACGGTCAGCACATTGTGGTCGTGTTCGTAATTAATATTATTGAGGATTGTCTTCTTTTTTTATTATTAATTCTTTCATTAATTTAAAATTGTCATCTTATTTTTTTGTATACGGCTGTGTTTATTATGGTCGCATTTTTCACAAATGTGTTGCGGACATATATATATATATACAATCTGTGGCCTAACGTTTGATGATCGAGTGTCAAATGCTGATCTTTTTGAGAAATGCTAGAGTGGTACCATCGAGACGTCCATAATGCAATCAAAACTATGTTGGGTTGGCCATGTGGCAAGGAAGAGTGATGATCGCATACCAAAAGTTCTTTTTTTTTACAGTGAACTCAATAGTAGTCATAGAAATGTTGGTAGACATTGGCTCAGGTATAAAGATAAACTGAAAAGCAACCTTTCTTGCGTCAAGATTCCATTCAAGAACTTTGAAGAGGTAGCTATGAAGAGATCAGAATATCGTTCTAACTGCCATTCAGGAATAATGCACCATCAAGAAGCAAGCATCATGAAACACGAAAACAAAATAAGACAGCTAATAGTGTTCGTACTGCACTTGGGTGTAATACATTCTCCTGTACTGTGTGTGGCCTTTTGTGTAATTCTCGAGCTGCTCTCAAAAATCATGCCAGTCATAGGTATGCAGATAATTAGTTCGTGGTCGTTGGAACCCCATACGTCGAACTCGACTGGAGAGTCCATTATATATATATATATATATATATATATATATATATATATATATATATATGTGTGTGTGTGTGTGTGCATAGTAATTTACTAAGTGTAACTTAGATGGCACAAGGCCAAAAGTGTGGAGTACCCAGTGAGGATTGAACTCACTACTCAGTTGTAATTGATCTAACGAGATAAGTTTGTTACCTATTACACCTCTTCGAAGTGCTCCTCTCTTTCTATATATATATATACATATATAATGTAATGTTACGGCTTTTAGGTCTTACTAGCAGTAGAGCCCGGCGTTGCCCGGGGATGTAACAGTAAGAGATAGATCAAGTATCGACCCTCATAAAGACTGAAAAATAAAATTGACAAAGATTATTGTTTAAGGTTGACGGACACGCATGTCTTAATTAGTTTTTGTTTTGTTTTGTTTTGTTTTTTTTACGAATTGGTCAAACCCAAACTCAAACAAAAACATTGTTTTCAATCGTTATGAGTCTACCGATTGAATAGAATTTTATTATAAACAATTGTCTTGTAAATGGAATTTTTAAAGCATTCTGAATGTAAAAATAAAAAAAAAAGTGTTGCAAGACAATAAGAAATACGACCTGTTTTGTTGAAATCGGTTGAAAAATGTAGGAAATCCGATTCCATATATAAATGAACACACACAAACAACCTGGGTTTTATAATAAGTATAACTCGATATGAGTTGTCCCCCTTTCATTCTGGCGACTTAATCGTGTTTTCAAATTGATTTCATGCAAAAACAATTGTGTTTTTCCAATTTTTGGCGCTGTCAGAAACACCGCAAGGTAATTTTACGTAGTCCTGTGAAGTTTTGTTGAAATCGGTTGAAAAATGTAGGAAATCCGATCCAATATATAAACGTACAGACACACACACACACACACACACAATCTGCGTTTTATAATAAGTAAGATTAAAGAACGTGACAACCATGGGCGTCGCTTTCAAAGGGGCACGCGTTATAATCAGTAGTAATTCTACCAAAACACACACAGATTCGATTAATCGTTAGGCGTTTAACATTTTAAGCACCTGGCGATCAGTTCTATAGAAGCACTGACTGATTTTATCGCGTGCTCGAAGTTACAGTTAAACTTTTAGTTACGTCTTACACGGTTTTAATAAGATCTAAGAAATGTAACATTACACCTTATATGTGGCTCTGTCGTTAGGGTACTTAGAAGAATGTTCAACAAAATCAGTGATACCCTATACTTAATGCAAATTGCATTCCAATTAGGTAATTAATTAATTGTTTATATATATATTTCTCATTATTAAAAAAAGGTTACTTTAGTGGGTGCAGGTATTTCAGTTGACATCGCTGATTAACAGTGAAATTAAATATCAACTGGACTAGAAATCAAGAAGTTGTCGATAAAGCAAAAGATGTCTCCCAACAGGAGTCAAGCATGTATAGTTTTTTTTTCTTTTTTCCATCAGGGAAATCTTTCCTTAAGATGAAGTGTACCCTATAAATTAGTTAACGAGAAATTCCCTGATGGAGAAAGGGAATACAGGCTCGATTCTTGTCAGTGGGGGGTATATCTTTCTTTAGTAAAGACTTCTCAGTCTCCAGGCCGATTGACATTAATTTCATTGTTTAAAATAATAACAGGAACGTCAGCTTAAACGGGTTTAATCACTAAAGATAACGTTTATAGCAATAAAAAATAATGTAGGATTAAAAAATCCATTAAAACGCGCACACACACACACACACACACACACACACACACACACACATATATATATATATATATATATATATTTTAATTATTTTCTATTTTAAAAATATGGTTCCATCGCTACACAGGAATTACCATGTTTCAAAATAGAAATATATTTATGTGTGTGTGTGTGTGTATATATATATATGTGTGTGTGTATATATATATACACACACACCCATATGTGTGTGTGTGTGTGTTTTGTGTATATATATATGATAAAATATTGTTTTAAGGTATGCTCTATTTAAGTTAAAGTGCTCAATATAAGGGATAGGGTATATGTAAATAGAAAAGTCGACATTGAGGTCAACACACAGCAGCGACAATGCGTTTCAGGTCCTACAACACCCAGCGGCGACAGTCTGTTTTTCACCACTGTGTGTTGAGCTCAATATCAACACACAGCGGTGAGAAACAGACTGTCGCCTATGGAAGTTGACCTCAATGTCCACTTATATATATAAAAGAAAATGCGTCATCCGGCAAGATTCGAACCCGTGTCCCCCTTTGCAGGAGAAACCATCCTCTATCCGACATGCTTTGACCGTTCCGCTACGAAAAGTTTCCCATTCAAGCGACCTTCTATTTGGCTTTAAAGCACATTTTCTCGTCTAGATTTTCTCGAAAGGCATATCTGTTTAGTTTCATATCCGAACCGTAAACAAATTTAAAAAGAAATAATGAATTTTATTTTTCCTCCGACATATTTTAATACTTCAAACGTCATTTTATTTGTGGATACCCGTATTTGAAAAGACGTTCCGTTTATTTTAAACAATATATGCACTGCTCGGTGGCGAATTATACATATATATATATATATATATATATATATATATATATATATATATATAATTTTTATTTAAAAATATGATTCCTTCTGCTACATAAGAGTACTCATGTTTCAAAACAAGAGCCGAAAATTTCAATATAATTATTAGAATTAAATTGAATTAAAGTACCAAGCTCTGTTCCATTTTCAAGCGAAATTTTTGAAGATGGAACAGTGCTTTACTGATTAAGCCACGTTGCAATAAAAAACAGCATAAAAGAAACACTAATCACAAACATAGTGCTATATATACACTCTCGACTCTCCCGTCGAATTCGACGTATGAGGGTCAAGAAGATCAGTTCTTAGGAAACCGATAGCAGCACATGAGATTTGATTATAGTGGTGAAGGTTTCGTGCAGGACCATCCACGCTTTTTGAAGGGCCGAATACAGAGACCTGGTGCACTACGTGTCACAAGGTCCCCAAACGACCCTCCGCAGATTTTGAATTTAGAGTTGTCCTTCTCTTATACCAGTTGCCATCCAAGGCTATAGAACCCAGTCTGTCCTGCTATTTACCCATAGCTGGAGGGAGAAGAAGAGAATTCACACCTTTCCCAAGGTTATTAGCACGTAAGTGAATTTAATGAATTCGACTGGAATTCCAACTCGGCTCTCCGATTCCTCAATCCAAGCCGCTACCCATTACTTCACCGTGCCTCCTGATATATATATAGTGGTAGAATTTTGAGGAATTAGAATAATCTATATAGCAATTCATCGAGTCGAGAAGAATCCTCAAAAGAATGCAGAAAGCACTGTATGGCCGTTTCGTCCTTTTGGGGACAACAGTGCGAATCCACTACCGAGAATCGAACCCGGATACAACGCAAGTGTCATACCAACAGTACCAACGGGCCTCAGTAACGAAGAAACTGAATAGATTCGATATAACGCCGCTACTCACAAATTGCGTGGTGATACTCATCCAAGTATTCATAACCCAACGGGTTGTGCCCCAAATGCAACATATATATATACATGTGTGTGTGTGTGTGTGTGTGTCTGTGTGTGTGTGTGTGTGGCTGACAATATATATATATATTGTCATCCACAGACAGACTGTTTCACTGTATCACAGCTCACCAGTGTGGCTAGACATTCGGTTGCCTCTATCTAGGATCGAAACCCGAGTATGAAAGTAGACTCCTTTTGTAACTTTGTAGAAAGATAATATTTTGTTATCCTTCTGATAAATAAGCCATTTATTAATGTTTATGCACTGGACTGTTCTGTTGACATAGAAATAGGATTTTCCATTTTTATTTTTAAATATATGTTTCGAAGTTAAAAATAGGAGATTCTGAATGCCATTGTGTATTATTGCCACATGTCTTTGTTCTAGAAATATTGCGTTTGGATCAGAAGATAAAATAATGTTTTTAAAAGCAAGATGTTTTATAAGTTTTTTTATGGTAATGTTTTTCATTTATAACAAAAGGACTACAAAGAGGCTCAATTCGTTTGTTTTCTTTTATCTTTACTTAATTTTACTTCTCATTTTGTGTTTAGTATTCCGGGCGTATTAAACGTCGCGTTGGTTGGTCAATAAGGAGAAGATGGGAGGAAACTGGTCTTCGAAATAAGTAAAAAAAAAAAAGAAAAAAATCTAAAACAAACTTAAACGGTTAAACAGAGAGAAAAGTAACGATTTCGATATATGTTCAATGAAATTACTTAGCAGATATTACTTATTGTCGCTACTTGACACAAACAAAGAAGTTAAATAATATCTAGGAATACCCGTGAAAATGTCTCGGTTTTCATGTTAGAAAGAAAAGAAAAGAAAGAAAGAAAGAATAGAAAAGAATGAAATAAAATTCATTCTTTTGTTTTCTTTCTTTTTCTCACCGACGGCCACATCACACTGGAACACCGGTTCGCGTACGATCACCAAATTACTTAAATATTGCCACTACTTGACACAAACAAAGAAGATAATAATAGAAATACCCCTGAAAATGCCACGGTTTTCATGTTAGAAAGAAAAGAAAAGAAAAGGAAGAAAGAAAGAAAGAAAGAGAAGGAAGAATAGAAAAGAATGAAATAAAATTCATTCTTTTGTTTTCTTTCTTTTTCTCACCGACGGCCACATTACACTGGAACACCGGTTCGCGTACGATCACCAAAAAAGGGTATGTGTTGCGTGTAAGTGAATATAACAAACCCGACTGAAATTGGAAGTCGGCTCTCTGATAAACAATTTCGAGACATTATCCATTACACCACCCGCACATCTAAGTATTCCCAAGAGGTCACCCATTTAGATAATGACAATGACCGACGTTGGTTAACTTCGGTGATCATACGTGAACCACTGTTTCAACATGATATGATCGAAATTAAATATGTTGGGATTAAATGTTTAAAAAACTTAATTTTCAGTTTCAGTTAAACGCAATCGGAGTTGTGTTATTTTATTATTAATTAATAAACAATTCATATAAGGCTAAACTGATTGAGAAAGAAATCCACGGTTTATGAAAAAAATACCGTTTCTCTTAAGTCTATAAATAAAAATGAAAAGAAAAAAGGTATCGCAGCATTTTTTCTCATCAGTGTTAAGAGTTTTTTTTCTCTTGCTTAATGGGGTCTTAAAAGTACACTTAAAATGCTTTTGTACTTAATTGTTTTTACAGGAGCAAGTCGCTTACCCTTCATCCATTTCTATTTTTTGCTAACGAACGTTAAACAATATTTCTTAAACTCAACTTCAGACAGGATCGCAACACAGTATTATTTTAGATCATTTCATCCCAAGCAAGGCAATAAAGTCACTAAGACGCATGTTTGTTACTGAGTATGAAACAATATATATATAAAAAAATAAAAGAACAGGAATTAATAAGATAAAATAACATTACATATAAATTTTTGAAGATCTAACTTGACTGAAAAACAAGAAGCCGGAGTAAAGTTCACGCATGGCACATAACTGACTGAGATTAACGTAAGGTTTCATCATTTTACATTTGAAATGGCTAAATGTAACCTAAGTTCTATGATAACAGTTGTTTTTCTCGTACTTCTCGCTTATGGAACTCTCTTCCACAACGAGAAGTACGAGAAAAACAACTGTTAGCATAGAACTTAGGTTACGTTTGTTTTTCTCGTACTTCTCGCTTGTGGAAGAGAGTTCTACAAACGAGAAGTACGAGAAAAACAACTGTTAGCATAGATCAGTTAAGATCAGTCAGTCAGTTATGTGCCATACGTATTATACGCTTCAGTGATAATGTCTCTTTCGATTCATGACTGACTAGGGAGAGGATTTTCCCGCAGTAGGATGCCGTTTCTTTCTGCGATAGACTGATTGCAACCCAGGGCTATAGGACACAGTTTGTCCTGATATTTAACCCATAGCTGGGAGGGAAAGTTGGATTCATAGCTTTGCCAAGGGTATTCGCACGTAAGTAAATGTAACGAACCCAGCTGCAATATTGCAACAATATGGTATCAGAGTGGAACTTCTTTCTTATCAATAAAATACGAAGGAAATATGGATGGTTCGACCCTGTGGACGTGGCATTGGCAGGTTCTAGCTGTAAAGGTCTAAACTGGTGGAGCTAATGAATGTGGCTTGTTTGAATATTTACAAATAGTGATAGAGTAGTTACGTCAGAAGAGGCTGTAGGGTAGAAAATTGTTCATCGCTCACAAGGCCGCGTAAGCGCTCTTGAACTCAGTCGAGGCTGGAAAGCGACGGTCTGGATGCTTGTCTCAGTGTTCTTTATTACCTGAGTTCGATCCTCACTGGGTGTCCTGTAACTGCGGCTCTGTATCTCAACTAAAGTAAGAATCGTAAATAAAAACTGACTATGAAGAAAATAAACATGACATCGCTTTATTTTTCACTTAATCAAATCGTATTATCGTTAATTCTATGTCTACCAAAATAAATTTGGTAATTTTTTAATCACCCCTCACACACACACAAACACACACACACACACACACACACAAAAAAAAAAAAGGATGCAATGGGTTACAGAGAGTGAGAGAAACAGAGTAGAAAACAAAAGGACAGAATTCAAGCAGGCAAGAGATGACGATTGATGTTGCATTTAAATATTGTTATATGATATCCATCCTTTTATATGGCAGTGGATGCTGGATAATCTCCTCGCGGATGAAGAATAAATTAGAGGCAACAGAAATGTGTTTCTACAGAAGGATACTGAGAATGGACAAAGCGAGTAAGCAATGATGAAGTCTTAAAGAAAATGCCAAAAGGAAGAACACTTCTACTCAGTATCAGGAAAAGACTGCTGAAATTCCTTGGACACATAATAAGGACGGAGGGCATGTAAAACTTAGTCCCCGGGGACATGCTGAGGGTAAAAAAGACAGGAGAAGGCGGCGAGCCACTTAACTGACGAGGATGGCGGATGAAGGGACGGGAGCTTTAGAAAAGGGAGAAAACTGTTCAGAGCCACATGAGGGAGGAAGATGTAGAGAGCCATGATCACTTATGTTCTGAAAGGACACAGCACGTAGAAGTTGATAGGAAATCAGAAGAGAGTTTCACAAGCGAGAAGTACGAGAGAGAAAGCTATTAGCATTGAACTTATTGTTACAATTAGCAATTTCAACAATGGCATTATGAGACCTTTCTGCAAATCTAATACTGCGCTGAAGTTTTTGAAGTTGAGTTAGAAACGGGGAAAGTTCGCCAGAACAATTATCGTGAAAATATTTATAGAAGAGATAAAGCTACGTTATGACGGTGGGGAAGTGACTGAAGCCGTGATGCCAGGTTAGGACCGATAACGTCGCAGATTCTACTTGAGTCGGCCAGTCAGTCGACTGGCTGATCGGTTGAACTCTCTGCCTTCGGGCGGGGAGGAACCCGAAGGAGGCTACGCCGAAGGGCGGATTCTCTTTCGGGGAGGTAAACCGACCCTCAATGGGCATATTTTTGGCCGAGCCCACGGGCTCGGAGATCCCACGGGCTCGGAGATCCCACGTTAAAAAGGCCTTGTGCCACATGACGCCCTCGTTTACTGAATATCGTCGCAGATTCTACTTTAGATTTTATCAAGAATCTATATATATAAGACAGCAGCACCAGACAATATGTGGCAGCAATATTTAAAGCAAGACCAATGATAGATTTATAAATTTGCAAGATAGATTCGGATGAGAAAAGCTGTCTAGCGCGACACAGTGAACCAACTTTCTTTGCAGCAGATTAAGTAATTGATTCAAAATAATCATTCCACCTCCTGTCAGGTGAAAACGTGAGACTAAGAAAGCACAGTGATTTTCTCTTCTGGGGGTGAGTATCATCCACCCTGGTGGGAGGCAAAAAAGGGTTTTTAAGGTGTTTAACAGAGAGCAGTATTGGTTGAAAGGCGTTAAAATGAACAATTCGTATAGTAAAGTTCATAAATAAAGAATTCAAAAGCGTGTCTCAATTTATTAGAAACGCTTGCGTATATTTTTAGTACGAAATTATGGAGTTATTAAGCATTTAATTTCCTTGTTAATTAGCAATTTTCAGTATCACATGAATTCAATTAGTGCATTTTTTTCTTCCCGAATTAATTGCCGTAATCAAGGCTCTTCAGTACACCAAATTTTCGCCACTCCTGATCCCACGGATTACTAGTTTAACGATTTTACCAACGCAGCAATTTAAACCAAAGTAAAATCAGTTTAATGGTAATGCTAATATTAGCCATTTCCTTATAAGGTAACATTCAGCAATCATTGGCCGAGCAGTTGGTGTTTCTGCCAGTTGAAATTTTAAAAATCTTTCTCTTAAAACAATTTTCAGGAAAATAGGTTTCTCAAGTCCAGTCACTGTTATCACTCTTTCCAGTATTGATGGAGTTTTCCTTCCTAACCTTTTGTTTGGAATAGTGTTGCTGCTGTCGAATATCCTGTTGTAACCTAGAGAAGGTTACTGAATAGAATAATCACACGAAGTTTGGTAATGAACGATAATACTTAGGACAAGAACAACACATATAAGATTCGCCAACAGGTCGTAAAAGAAGTAGTCAACTGATAGAAGTGAGTCAAGGGAATTCCACAATGAATCTCCAGCTACAGGATATCTACCAACCGCCCCACGCGATCAGATATAGCACAAGGCTGATTTTAATGTGGGTATCCAAGACCTTAGGCTCGGCCAAAAATTCCCCGTAGACCCGTATAAAACGAGGTCGGGTAGCCTTTCGACATAGCCTCGTCTGAGGATCTTCGCTGTCTAGAGGCAGATAGTTTGACCAGCACAGCTGGAGACGAATCTCCAACTGCAGAGCAACATACAGTATTTACTACTGTATTTATGTGAATGGGAATATAGCCATTATCGTCCATAGGTATGCTACAACATATATTGTATGGTTTCTGTTATCTCGTACGGTACTTTGTGATTCTTTAACGCCAGTCCAAGAAGTTCCATGAAGGATGATCCTTGCTGAGACCTACATGCTTCCCTCGTTCGAAACCATTTTTTAACAATCGATCTGGGAAAGTGTTTGTATATAGTCGACAGTTTAGATATTTCTAAACGAGTTTTGAAGCATATGTGGCATCCACATGAAAGTCTCGATCTGACGAGGAAAATGATTCAAGTTTTTTAGGTTAATGTTTTGGTTTTGTACACCAAAAGCAACTGACTCAATATAACAGTTCCGATTCACGTCAGTGGAAAACGTGAGACCAAAAAGGTGCAATTTCATGATGACTTTCATATATTTTTCCATAGTCGATTTGGATATTTTAGGTTGATATAAAAGATTTACATCGCATATATAGTTCCCAGAATATATTATTTCCAGTATATATCATAAAATATTTTATGACATATTTATGCATATCTTTCCTGTATTATTGTTGTAACCTAGAAAGGGTTATTGAATGAATGAATAACCAAAATGGAGGTTGGAAATGAAATGGTAATCTTTATAACATCAATAACATACAATACTCTCCAGCAGCATGGAGTAGGTAAACCACTGATAGTGGTGAACTACTTAGACAGCATATTACCCCCACTTACAATAGTGTCCAACGTATTTATGAGGATTGGGACATACCCATTAGTGTTCATAGGTACGGTATATAACAATACGTGAGCAATGATGAAGTTTTAGAGAAAATAAAATATATATAATGCCTTCTCATGTTGACGTAAATTTACTCTGTTTAAAGAACAGTAGAGGGTAGTAGAAGAAAACAAGAAAAAGTACTAACCATCAACTTCATGAACACAGAAAGTATGGTCATCAGTAAGAAAAATATACCAGGATGCGAATGACAATTTGGAGAATTCAACATCAAGAAGATGGAAGTTTAAATATAGGGAAAGTGTTTTAACAGAGGATGAAAAATGCGACTCTGTGATCCGAACATGTATTGGACTAGCGGAAGAGGTATTCCAAGAGCTAAGCAAGGTACTGAGAAACGGGAAAAAATCGTTAGAAGCATAGAAATGAGTGCTGGATTACTTTGTGTTGTAACCTAGGAAGGGTTACTTAATGAGGAATAACCAAAACGGAAGTTGGAAATGAAATGAGAATAACATCAACAAAATACAATACTCGCCAGCGACGTGAAGTAGGTAAACCACTACTAGTGGTGGACTACTTAGACAGCATATTACCCCCACTTACAATAGTTTATGAGGAATGAGAAACATCCATTAGTGTTCATAGGTACTGTATATAACAATTATAAAACATTTTAAATTATTTTTTTGCATATAAAAACAGTTAAAAGTATGTTTATATATACGTATATGCGTTAACGACCAAACACAGATCAAATATGGATTGGAATCCGATAAAATAAAAGAACAAATACAAATACGAAACGCATATCAGTCTAACATGTTTCACTTTTATTAAAGCTTCGTTAGAGATTGAAAGAAAACAGACAAAATGATAGAAACACTGGTATTTTCAATTATGTTTGGGTCAGTTCTGATTGTTCAAAGCCGTGTCATGTGCATTACAACCGTAGATAATACTGTGTGTATGTAAGTTTGTGAAGATTCTTGTATGTCTAAGTCGGCATCGGATGTGTATTCGTAATTGTGTATGTGTGTCTCTCTAGTGGGAGTTCTGATGTCTTCAACTTTGCGCGGTCACTCCTACAGCGGGGTGTCACATGGTTCTAATTTATGGCTGACCTCTTTAAGCATGTATTTTTTGCGTTAGATAGATATGAGTTAGATTCTTTAAGAATGGATTCAAAGAAAGATGACGATGTATTGTAATGTTTTAGCGTGTGTTTATAGTTGGTAATAATGTTATTATTAAATTTTCAGTATAAGTTTTCAATATTAAGTTGCAATATAAACCATAGCCTGTGCAGGGGTTTGCAACAGGGATTAGCTAACCACTCTTGTTGACTCTATGATGTCAAGCAACAGTGGTGTCACCTAACATTACCTTTACAGACTACTAAATTCTGATTTTTGGCACGTCAGTGTATATACGAAGTACTATCCAAAAATTAGGAGAATCTGAGCAGTGTTCGTTAACCCATTTTTTACAATGATGTACAAGGTCCAAGAGCCACTCGAGGTAGAGATAAGAAGCACAATCTATGCGGATATGTGGGGAAGGTAACGGTTAACCCTAGACTTGAACAAGTTAAGATCTAAATGTAGTATAGACTTTTACAAATTCTCTTTATTAACAGTACTCTGATATTATATATGTTTATTTTTATTACTAATGTTCACCCAGTATGAAGCCCAAGAGCCACTCAAGGTAGAGGGTTATTGTGTGGTGTTGTATGATCGTAAGAAGAGCAAGAAGTGAAGCTTTTGGGGCTTAGCAGGAAAGATAACGGCTAACTCTAGACTTAAAGAGGTCATGGTTTAATTCGTAGTGTGACATTTCAGGGTGAGACGTTATAAGTATAGTGTGGAAGTAGACTCTAGAAGAAACCGGAAACTTATTCATGAACAGTAAACTAAAGGATATACCTTTACTCTTGTTCAAATGGCCGGGGAGGAGCGTGAACTGGACGATAGGCGAACCTATCTACTCCTATTTGTACTGTGCTACTTAATAAAGTAATCCAAAGAAGTTGTTTTTTGTTGTTTTTTTTTAACTTATTGGCGGATTTAATGAGGGAATACCATTTCAGAGATCAGCCGGAGGTGTTAGAAATATAATGTGGAAGTAGACTTTAGAGGGAACCGGAAACCCAATCCTAATCAGGAAACAAGGGATAAACCTCTACTCCTGTTCAAAAGGAGGAGTGTGAACCAGACGATCGGCGAACCTGTAGTGGTCCGTGTGGGATTGCGTGTGTTGAATTAAGAACACGAGCTGTTTATTCCTGCTAGAAGAAGGTCTGTTGCGGATGTGTGATGTGTGTTGGAGAGGAATAGAAGGTTTGAATGATGAGAAGGCTTAAAATTGTGTGTGTTCAATAATCTTCCATCCACAACAATTAATACAAGACAGAGAATAATTATTCAAAAACATAACGTATTGTTTCAAAACGTAACAATTGAATTTATTAAGTATTTGATATACATGCATGTGAACTGAAAAGTTAGACAGAGTTGTGTCTCTTAGACTTGGAAATATTTGTACCTAAGCTCATAAAGAAGAAGTTGATTATTAAACTGTAGAAGAATGAGTTGTTGCATGCTTGGAATTGTGTATTGTACAAGTTGGTAAAAGTTCAGAAGAGATTTCAGAGTTCGTACTTGCGTGAATGTTGATAATGGTCTTTAACGCCTGACTGCATTAGTTAAGACGGGAGTTCTTGAAGATTACATTTTGGCAGCAAGGAATGAGATGCGAGAGAGAGAGAGAGAGAGAGAGAGAGAGAGAGAGAGAGAGAGAGAGAGAGAGAAAGAGAGAGAGTTTACACGTGTTTTTGTTTTTATTATTTTGTTGTATCACGTGACGGGCTCTGACTGAGTTGGCGTCAAAATAGATCTGTCGCGTGGGGGTGATTTGATTGCTCGAAACTGACCAATCAGCAAGCTAGATTGAAGGTGATTAACCAATGAATGCTTGTCATATATTCACTTACAGGGAATAGTTTATTTACCCACGCAGAGGTGACTGGATGACGTGGAAGATTCCACAGGTCCAACTACAAGAACAAGTTGGAGTCCAACAGAAGATGTAAAGAAAACAAACAAGACCGATATATATATGTCAAAAAATATATGTATTAAACAACAAATTTACAAGTGACAAAGACATTAACATTTGTGTTTGTGTTTGAACGTAGAGAGTTTGTATTTTGCTGAATGTTCGTATGTACGTGTAAGTGTTATGGTCCGGTTCCTAGTACAACGATGATAGTCCAAGGCAGAACCAATAAAGAAGAACTCGAACACGGATATGGAATTACACAGATATATTACAAAACAGGAATATATACAGAGAGGTAGAAAGTGTTAGTACGAACAATCAGGTTTAGTAGTAATTGTCTGAACGCGACTCTGTTTCGGACTGCCTCTGACTCGACTGACTGACTCTGCTCTCTGACTGACTGACAGACTTCACTCAAGACTTCAGACTGAACTCTAGACTTCAGACGGAACCCAGACTTCAGACAGAACAGTATTTAGTCACCTCCCACCACGAGGGCATCATGGGCACAAAGCCGGTTTAACGGGATCTCCGAGCCGGGATCTCCGAGCTCGTGGCTCGCTGTAATATGCCCTTTGAACCTGTATAACGGGTTCAGGGTCGGTTTACCTCCCCGAAAGAGATTCCGACGTTCGGCGTAGCCTCGTTCGGGTTCCTCCCCGCCCGAAGGCAGAGAGTTCAACCGATCAGCCGGTTGCCCGACTTGAGGCTGAACTTCCTGCTTCCTCTTGAGGCGCAGTATTTATTACATTATGGAATAGTCCATTATGTTATTATGGGTAAGGTCCCATAACAGTATGTGAGTGCATGTTTTCATGACGCTTTTCTACAAGTGGGGAGACGTTGTCTTTTTGCGAGAGCTTACATTGTAGCTGTGTTCGCTGAAATAAAGAAATGAAAAAGAGAAAGAGGCAAGAAGTCGCCCAGTATTTATAGTCTAGGGAGAGCGACCCCTAGTGAATAATTAGGGAATTAAGGAGGAGCTAACTCCAACAAACCTGTCTACTCCTACTGTGAGAAAAGAGAAGAAAAAATAATTAGAAAATAAAATTTCTGAGCTCATTCGGAGACGTTAGAAGTAGAGAGGTGGAAGTCGACTTTAGAGGGAACCGAAAACCTAATCCCAAGCAGAAAAAGTAAATAAATAGTGTATAAAATTACGGGATCTCGGCGGAGATGCTGCGCCATATACGCAACTAGGGATAAAAGATGCTAAAAGAGAATAAAATGAATTCAGAATGACGTTACTTTAAAATAAAAAAGATGCGAATATACTAACTCAAGGATGGCCAACCTGTCACGCATGCGCAATAAGTGGCGCATTGGGTGCTTACAAGTGGCGCATTGCATCCTTTTGATGAAAAGAAACTAAGCCACTTCTACTCATTCATTTCAGTGATTTTATATTTATTGCACGTCCTTTGCGAAAGTGATAAAAGGATCCGCCTCTGGTCATAAGCATATATTTTTCAAATAAATAGATTTTATTATAACTTTAAAATACGTCCATATTACAACACGTACTGAAATGAAGTGAATGTTTGTATGACGCATTTAAATTAATCGTACAAAATATTGGCGCATGAAATCAAAAGGTTGGCCACCCCTGTACTAACTGCTAAAATCTCCCTTGAATTTGCCTATTTTCGAAGTCATTATTTAAAATTGTCGCTTTTATCAGTGTTTGAACACCTGATTGCAGTGATAGTGTTTGTGGCAAGCTTTTATTCGCTTGCTAAAATTTCAAGCGTCCGTGTATATGGATTTGATCTATTTTTATTTTGCACCAAGTGACATTTATAGTTCTGCCAATAAAGCATCTCTGAGTTTTCTTGTGTGAAATTCAGCGTCTTTTTTTTTTTTTTTTTTTTTTATGAATCCACGAATTTATCATTCACATACTACGGGCCGTTGACAAGGATTTTTTTGTGTTAATTTTTCTTGTTTACGTACAAAAGAACGCATAAAACACTAAAAATCCCAAGGAAATAGTTCTCAAAATAACCCTCATAAATAATTTAATAAATAGGGCACATTTCAAAGGTACACGAAAGAAATGGGGTTGGGGTGATTTGCCACCGTGAACATGGTAGGTCCTAGTTGTGAAGGGCTGAGGTGGTGGAACATCTTCCATAGCAATAGCAATAGAGTAGTTAGAGGCTAGAAACGTTTCGCCTGTGAGACGAGAGTCGTAAGATGGAGAATAATCTATCACCCACAAGGCCGCATACGCTCTTTTGAACTCTGTCAAGGCTCGACAGTTAGATCTGAGCAGCACAACAAAGATATGAAAGCAATACTACATTCTTTGTCTGATCTAGGCTTACGGCCGCATCACGTTGAAACATCGGTTCCCGTACGATCATCGAAATTAAGCAACGTCGATCCTGGTCAGTACCTATATGGGTGACCGCTTGGGAATACCAGGTCTTGTAAGCTTGGAGATGCAGGTGGTGTAATGGATAATTGTTGATCGGAGAGCAGTTTCAATCCCAGTTAAGTTCGTTATATTCACTTATACGCAAATCCCCTGGGTAAGGGTATGGATTAACCTCTTCTCCCCTTAGCTATGGGTTAATTATTAATCATATCATTAAACCATTATTATCTCCAAAAAATACTTACAATATAAAAAAAAATTCTGGCTTTAAATAACCTGCAAAGGATCGATAAGCCATAGGAAAAAAATCAGTCAATTAGTCTGATCTGACTCTTGTAAAAAATAGAACGCAGCAGCGGGAGACTTTTAATCATTTCACCCCAAACAAGGCAGTAAAACCGCTAAGACATAAGAGGTTACTGAGTGTGAAAGAAGAAAAGAAAAAGAAAAACATTAAGGCAAGGGAACAATAAAAGAACAAGAAAAAGACAAAACATAATGATTGACATTGCGTTTAAATGTTTGAAGATCAAACTTTACCGGAAAGCAAAAAGCTGGAACAAAGTTCCCCAAGCGATAAGTGTGAGAAAAGAAATTGTTAGTATAGAACTTAAGGTTACATTTAAAGATTTCAACCGTAAAATATTGAGACCTAACTTCTAATCTAACACTAACAAGTAAATCTATTAAGCCCATCTTAATTCACTAAGACAAAATATTCTACACCCGCATTGAATTAAGACCAGAATCCATAAGAGTAGCATCAGGGTATATTATTATTATTATTATTATTATTATTATTTGCCTTTTGTTTAATAAAATTCCTTACCAAGCTATTATCCGAGACGTAGTGTAAGGCAAGGTTTGTAAATATATGCATTCTGTTTGCGATACTTAATGTGGCACCTTGCATTATTAGAAATATTCATAGAAATATGATTTAATTTTTCTTACTCGGTTACTAAACAGGTTGTTGATTTTTTTTTAAAACGGAAAATAACTGAGTTGAAAATAATTCACTAAGATTGTACTAGACGATCTTAAGGGAAGAAGAAGGAAAGAAAAGAAAAAAAGAAAAGAAAAGAAGAAGAGAGAAAAGAGTTGTATGATGCATGACCCAATTGAGGGTGGAGATAGGAGTCAGAAAGAGATTTAGGTCAGCGTTCTGGCTGATTTTCGAAAGACAATTGGAAGAATAGAATTATAAATAATAAGAAGAAAGAAACGGAAAAAGACATGATATCAAACGGGCCGCTGATGTAGACCAGATATCGTCAAAGCATCTGACCGACTTTTGCGTGAGAGATTCCTTTATCAATTTGGTTTAGAACAATAGAAATGAAATTTTAATCAGAGAAAAGTGTTTTGGGGTTGAGGGGAGTTATTGGTGGAACGATATACAGATCTTTGACCTGTTAAGAATTGGACACCCACGTTAATAAAGTAGAGACATTTCAATGTAGATAATTAAGATTTTCGACTATCAGGAAAAACAAAGAGGTAAAAGAGGGACAATTGCTTTTGGCTCACAGAGGGCGCCAAGAAGGCGGAAAAGATCCTTTCTAAAGTCAAGACTAATTAGCAGCGGGCTGTTTGACAAAGTCCAGGTGAGAGAGAAAGCCAAAGATTGTCATTTTTGCGTACGTGCAAAAAAGGGAAAATTGGATTTTGTTTTTTTTAAACAAGAACGATGTAACCAC
>CAHIKZ030000080.1:0-207500 GCA_903632075.3 Acanthosepion pharaonis
ATCCAATTTCATCTTCTTCCTTATCTTACTATCTTCTATTATTTTTATCTTCATCTTCATAATCCTTTTATCTATCTATCTACTTCATTCCTTTTTATCTATCATTTATCTTCTTTTTCTTCATCTATCTACCTTCCCTCTTCATATCTATCTATCATCATTTTCTTTCTATCATCCCCATCCCCCCTTTTATTACTCTATTTCCCTTTTTATCATCATCCTTCCCTCCTCACTATTTTTTTCCATCATCATTACTATTATTGTTTTTCTCTACCCTTTTACATCATCTATTATCTATCTATCTTCTTCTATTTTCCATTTTTTCCCCTATCTATTATCATCATTTCTTTTCCTTCATCTATCTATCTACATCTTCTATCCTCATTACCATTTTCCCTCTTTCTTCTATCTCATCTATCTATTATTCTTTTCCCTTTTCCATCTATTATCTGCTTTCCCCCTCTTTCTTTCTTCTTCTGCCATTTTCCTAATATATTCTTTCCCCTATTATTTTCATCTTCCAATCTTTTTATTTTTTCTATCTAACATTTCTTCACTAATTTTCTTATTCCCTTTTTTTCCTATCTATCTTTTTATCTTCTTCATTTTATCACTATTTTTAATTCTTTCCCCTTTTCTATTATATCTAACTATCTATTTTTTTTATTTTCACTATCTATTATTTTTCTTCACTACTATTTATGCCCTTCCCTACTATCTATTATCCATCTTCTATTATCTTCCCTTTATCATCTTCTTTTGCCATCCCCCTTTTTTTCATCATCTATCTTCATTTCCCCCCCCAATCACCCATCATCTGCCCTCTATCATCATCCATTCCCCCCAAATCTATCATCTATCTATCATCCATCATCCCCATCTATGCCTTTCTCCCCATCATCTATATCATCACCCATCATCATCATCATCTAGCCATTCTCCTCACATCTATATCATCATCATCTATCATCTTTTATTCTTCATTCTCCTCACTTCATCATCTATCTATCACTTTCTCCCATATTTTTCTATCATCAAATTTTTAATCATCTATCATCATCTTCTGCCTTTCCCCCAAATCTACCCATCCGTCTTCTTCTTTTATCTACCATTCCCCTATTCATTATCTATCTATCTTCTTTTATCTGCCTTCTCCTAAATTCTTCTATCTTCTTCTTCTTCTTCATTTTCTCTCTATCTATTTTTGATTCCCCTCATACCCCATCTATCATCTATCTTCTTCTTCTTCTTTCTTCTTCTTGCCATTCTCCTCTTTTATCTATTTTCTTCATCTTTTATATTCCCCTTTACATCTATCTATCTATCTATGCCATTCCCTTATCTTCTTCATCTATTATTATCTATCTATCATCTATTTTTTTTTTTCATATCTTTTTTCTATATTATTTTGTTTTTATTCTGAAATATATATTTTATTTTTTTCCAATCATTTTTTTCTTTATTCTCTTTTTGACAATCATCTATTTTCATCTTCTTTTAAGATAATGATATGTATTTTTATATATCAAGATCAATATTGGGGAAAATGTATGACAAAGTGGAAGAAGGCTTCTAGTGACACATTTCATCTCTTAGGACTTCATCAGACTAAATTTGTTTTGTTGGCATGAATATATATGTGCACAAATGAGGGATGCTGGGAATTTTAAATTTAAATTTTAAGAAATTTTTTTTAATTTAGCCGATTTTATTTTGGCTCTTTTACTTTTTCTTTCCATTGCTTTTCTTAGTAGATATCTCTTTCTGTGATAACGGAAATTCTGCCATAAATGATGAACTGTTGTAAGAAATGAAATTGGTTAGATTAAAAAAACAATTAAATTTTAAATTCCCAGCATCCCACATTTGTACACATGTGTAGTCACACCAGCATAACAAATTTATTCTGATGAAGTCCTAAAAAACGAAACATGTCACAAGAAAAGTTAAAGAATGAAATTGCTGTACAATATGTTTACATACAAAAATAACAAAGTTATTTTTAATAGCATAGGCTGTGGATATTTTTAGACAGAAATATTGCCTGACATCTTCTCTTTCAGAAATAATTCATTTTTTTTAGCCTCTTAGGATGAGGTTATATTCAGATAGAAATCGCAATTCTGCATCATACATTCCTTTCCAGCAATAATATCCATTTGTAACACCTTGTGTTAAGATTACTGTGACATATGTCATAATGTGTCAAACTATGTTCTATTCTGTTAATTATAAATATCTTTTAAACACTTTAGATGTTAATAGTTTTAGATAGAAAGGCCAAAACAATTTCTTCCAGAAAAAATAATGTCATTTACAACTACATGAACTGAAGCTAATTTTAGATAGAAATCTCAATACTGTCCAATGTGTTTCATTCTAAGAATAATAATGTCTTTTTTAACCATTTCCGATAAGGATATTTTTAGATAGAAAACACAATATTGCAAATATGTTTTCTTCTTAAAACAACAAATTTGTTTTAACCTTTTCACTCAGGAATTGCACAAATACACCTGCACCTTTCATATACTTACAATCCAGGGGTGCCTGGGGAACTCTAGAAATTTCTAGATATAACCAAAGTTCTAAGCTAATAGCTGCTGTTCTCACACTTTCTGGTTGCAGAACTCTCTTCTGGCTTTTAGCTTCCCTGCCATCT
The DNA here is from genome assembly GCA_903632075.3 of Acanthosepion pharaonis. Taxonomy (NCBI): domain Eukaryota; kingdom Metazoa; phylum Mollusca; class Cephalopoda; order Sepiida; family Sepiidae; genus Acanthosepion; species Acanthosepion pharaonis. Next base: position 2,663 of record CAHIKZ030000080.1, read on the forward strand.
ACAATTTTCAGACATTTAAATGCAACATGAATCACTGTCTTTTGTCATCCTGAAATCTGTTCTTTCTCCTCAATAAAGTCTTTTCATTTTCTTCCTTTTCCAGAAACCCCTTGTATCTTTGCAGCTTTATTGCTTTTCTTGAGGTGAAATGATAGTAAAAAAGAATGTTGAATTGTTGGACATACCTATTATATATGGTTTGCTATTATGCGTTGATTTCATCATGGAGGAATCAATCTGCCATGAAAAATGAGATCCTATTCCATGTCCAGTGAAGAAATTTGAAGTTGTGTCAGACAATCCCACCTCGATCTAATTGTGACCAGCACTGAAAATTGCTCTTGGCCCACTGGGCTGAAATTCTTGCTGAGGTGTTTTTGCATACATTCCGCACTCATAAACTTAGGAAAGTCCTAAATCCATTTCTCTCATCTACAATCTTCAAAAATGTAAATGTAATGTTAATCATCATTTTCTATCGTTTTGAAAACTGTTCTTTTATTGTCCTTTCTACTCAGTAACATCTTTGCATCTTAGGGACTTTATTGCCTTGCTTGGAGTTAAATGACTGAAGAAAACAAAACTTCAGATTAAAAACATATTATTGGTGTGCGTATATAATGGTGTGGATGTTCAAATGTAAACAAAGAAGAGAGAAACATACTTGAATTTCAACTGCAGAGTGTTTATTTTTTTCATGGTGATTGCAGTGAAACAAAGTACTTAATGTCTCTTGGGTATGTCCATTTTCTTTTTGGTCTAGGATTTAGGGTAAGTATAATCATTGTATTAATGGGTGAGCTCAAATCAGCCTTGTGCAGTGTTGGAACAACCAAAGGAAAGTTTGTACTTATATTATTGTTGGAAAGTTTAAACATGTTTATAGGTTGTTTGTTTTCTTTTTCTTGGTCCAGAAGTTAGGGTAAACATGTATAAGTATTGTTACAATGGTCACGCTCAAGTCAGCCTTGCGTTGAGTTGGAACAATCAAAGAGAAAACTTGATATTCTTCATGTGACGATTTTTGGAATTCACATATGAGCACCATGCATTAGAATGTGAAAAGAGAGTTCAATTGTCAGTGGACTGAGGAAACGTAATTACCACGAGGTTCTACATCTTGGAGCAAGAAGGAGAAAGTAATTTTTACCTTGTCTCGCCACTGAGACATGATGTGACACAGGGTAATGTTTTATGTCTTACACCCAGGCCAAGGACAGAAATTGCACTACCTCTGCAACCATCGGCTGCACTAGCCTCAGTAGCGGCTACCAATCCCCCCTCTCTAGTTCAATGAGAGGATGCAAAAAGAAGAAAGTGAAGAAAGCAGGAAAATGGTTATCTTTTTTTTTTTTTGGTAATCATTTTTCTGGTTCTTTTACTCTAGGCATCATGGGAAAATGTATTTGCTTTTCTTTTTTTTTATCATTTATTATTATTATTTATCTATTTTATTACCTTTACCGACAGAGCCAATAAATTTATAAATTCATCCCTTTAAATCCACCCTAGTATCTGCCTATATTTTGAGATGATATTATGTACACTACCCCCATTATTGGACTATTGTCCTCATCTTTGTCATATATTTATTACAACATTTCGGCCTTTCAGTATCTGTCTATATTTCTGATGAGGTATTATGTACACTATTTACATTATTGGGGACTATTGTCCTCATCTTTGTCGCCATATTTATTACAACATTTGGCCTTTCTTGCATCTGGTCTATATTTCTGAGATGAGGTATTATGCACACTATTTACAATATTAGGGACTATTGTCCCTCATCTTTGTCGCCATATTTATTACAACATTTCCTTTCAGTATCTGTCTATGTTTTTGAGATGAGGTGTTATATACACTATTTACATTATTCAGACTGTCCTCATCTTTGTCGCCATATTTATTACAACATTTCGGCCTTTCAGTATCTGTCTATATTTCTGAGATGAGGTATTATGCACACTATTTACATTATTCGGACTATTGTCCTCATCTTTGTCACCATATTTATTACAACATTTCGGCCTTTCAGTATCTGTCTATATTTCTGAGATGAGGTATTATGTCCATTATTTACATTATTTGGACTATTGTCCTCATCTTTCTCGCCATATTTATTACAACATTTCGGCTGTTGTATGCTCCGGCCTTCTTCAGGTGGTTGGAATGTTGAACTTAACCCTTTATTTCGCTCACTGGGGTAGACTGTTCTAGTTCCACGTGCCATGTTTAATAGATGTCAGTTATCAGTTATCTCCTGTTAATTTTCCTCTGAATGTTCTCCACTGCCTTAACTGGGTATTGAACTCTCACTCTTTGGGTCCTGTCACTGGATCTAACCAACACCTTTATCTATTGTGTCATGTGTCCTTGAGGTATGAATTTCTGAGTATTATAAACCTAATGTCCTCAGCAACCATTTTTACCAGTGCTCATATTGCAATTTTTGGCTGTTATCATTGCATGTTTTTACCAGAGCTCATATTGCAACTTTTGTTGTTATCATCGCTTTTCTCTAGCATTCCTTATTACTGGTTCCAATATTGTATTCATTTCTATACTTGGTCAGCTTCCCCTGATTTTACATCTTTCTGGTGTTCTTGAAGCCTTACCTTAAGGGGGCGGTCTATCTGCTCTTTGTATTTCTTTCTGCAGCTGCACGGGATAGCGTATTCTATTTTTTTATATAAAAAACTAACTACTGGACATATCTGGTTCCCTGCCAGTTGCAAGTTCAATCTCTACATCAGGTAGCTTTTTTTTTAAACTATTGTTCATTTAATACAAGGACCAAGAGCTACACAAGGTAGAGTGTTATTAAATGAGGTCATTGTAAGGGCATAAAAGGAGTAAATAACGAATACATTATAAGGTTATGTAGGATAGATGCCTGTCAAATGTTCACTGATGTTTGTATATTTCCTGCATGTGGTAAGCTTTTCCGCCACACCACATAAATTCTGGACTGGATTCATATCAGGCAAACATGGTGGCTACATTAGTCATCATAAGATGATCTTCAAACTAATAAAATATACACTGGAATCAAAATTACCAATAAACTGTCCAAAGATTGTGTTTTATTCCATCTTTGTTCAAATTGGTCCTTCTGTACGGAAGTGAATAATGGACAATCTCAAAACTGACGAAGAAAAGCCTTGGGAAAAGAGAAATATTGTTTGGCAGAAAGATTTTGAGAATACCATGGACTGAACATGTGAACAATGATGAAGATTTCAAGACATTTGAAACAAAATGGATTTACCCAAAGCAAGGTGATATTGCCATGTCCAGTCCCAGCAGACCCTTGAAGAAAATAAAAAAGAATTTAAAAGGAACCAGAAAGGCAATCCATAAAACTGGAAACAAGGAATAAACCTCTGCTGCTGTTCAAAAGACTAGGGAAGAGCGTAAGAGGGAACGAACCTATCTACTACTATAATGAGCAGATAATGAGGAAAAACGGCTTGGAATATTTGATACTCACAGGATATATTGAAAGCAAGAGGGACAAAGGAAAACAGCATATAACCTGCATAACGAGCTTGTGTAAATGGTTAGCAAGGACAGGGATTAGGGTAAATAGCAAAAAATCTACTAAGCAATACAAAGGACAAGAAGTTGTGGAGAGCCGTGACTGTCAACTTTCTGAAGGGGCATGGCATATAGAAAAAAAAAGAAATACATCTCTGAATGTGTGGGTCATGTAACTGTTACTGGTGTGGAATATATAATTTTTTTTTTTTTAAGCATTTCACCCCAAGCAAGGCGGGAGTGCTACCAGCAGGCAACGGGTTACAGAGAATGGGAGCATGATAGAGGAAAGGATGAAGAGAAGGATCGAGAATAGATCAAGGCATCTGAAGATGTCGATTGACATTACATTTGAATAGTTGGAGATTATTGCTATCAGAGAAGCAAGTAATAGGAAGGGAATTCCACAGACAAGAGGTACGAGACATGAAGCTATTGCAGTAGAAGAGACAGCCATATTTAACCATTTTGACATTGAAAGGGTGGGACCGTGATGCCAGCCTAGTTGCATGTTTAAATTCATGCAGTCTGGGAACTAGCCAAAGTAGCTCATCGGAGCAGTTACTGTGAAAGTATTTGTAGAAAAGACAGATGGAGGCAACAACATGTCTGTGAGAGAGTGACAATTGGGGATTGTTAAATTCCTGCAGGATACTTACCTTGTTACACTAACTTTTTTTTTAAGCTAATAATATAGTTGTAGTAAACTGAATTACTACAAATATAAAAACAAAGATACGCAACTGGCTGGGCAAAAAAGGAAATTGTGTAGAACCATTGATTGCCCATGTCTAGAAGGGATGTGATATATAGAAGAATTTCACCCAATACAAGGCCCAAGAGACACTCAATATAGAGGGTTATTGTGTGAAGATTTTTAAGGGTGTAAAAAGAGGATGTAAGTGATTCCTAGTTGAAAAGGTCTGAACTAGTGCAACTGAGTGATGTATCATTTTGAACATTTGCCATGGAAATAGTAATAGAGTCATTAGATGCTAGCAATATTTCACTTGGGGAAAAAAAGCTGCAGGGAGGAAAATGATTCCTCACCCACAAGGCCATGTAATATATTTTGAACTCAGTAAAGGCTGGATGGCAGAATCTAGGCAGTATCAGCCCAGAATATGGCAGCAATATTCCATATTAGTTCTGATCAGACTCTTTTGAAAGGAAAGCAAAACAGAAGGATACTATTTACATTATTCGAACTCTTGTACTCATTTTGTTGCCATATTTATCACAATGTTTCGGCCGTTGAATGCTCTGGCCTTCTTCAGACTTTTCAATTTGTCTCCATATTTTCGGTGTATCAGGTCCGTACTGATACTTCAATATCTGTCTATATTTCTAAGATGAGGTATTATGTACACAATTTACATTATTTAGACTATTGTCCTCATCTTTGTTGCCATATTTATCACAACATTTTGGCCTTCCAGTATCTGTCTATATTTCTGAGATGAGGTATTATGTACATTATTTACATTATTCAGACTATTGTCCTCATTTTGTAACCATATTTATGACAATTTTTCGGCCATTGACTCATCTCAGAAATATAGACAGATACTGAAGGATTGGTATGGACCTGATACACCGAAAATATGTAGACAAATTGAAAAGACTGAGGAAGGCCGGAGCATACAATGGCCGAAACATTGTGAGAACTATGGCAACAAAGATGAGGACAATAGTCCAAATAATGTAAATAGTGTACATAATACCTCATCTCAGAAATATAGAGAGATACTGAAGGATTGGTATGAACCTGATACACCGAAAATATGGAGACAAATTGAAAACTCTGAAGAAGGCTGGAGCGTACAATGGCCGAAACATCGTGATAAATATGGCAACAAATATGTGGACAGTAATCTGAATAATGTAAATAGTGTACATAATACCTCATCTCAGAAATATAGACAGATACTGAAAGGCCGAAACGTTATAATAATTATGGCGACAAAGATGAGGACAATAGTCTGAATAATGTAAATAGTGTACATAATACCTCATCTCAGAAATATAGACAGATACAAAACAGAAGGAGTCGGGTATTTTCTGGGTTGGTACCTAAAACTGACTATTCTTCTAACATCTTTAGCTATAGTATGATTTGTCAGTATTTAGATAAATTTGTTCTCTTTCATTAAATTTACAAGCTATACTCCGAGGATTGTACTTTGAACCATGTCATGTGGAACTCGCTAGCTAATTAGGAAATAGAAGCATCTGTATTCTCATACATCCTTCCATAAACACACACGTTTGTCCACATGTATATCTGTACTAAATAATCTGGTGATTGGCTAAATAATAACATCTTGCCAGACTAATCACAAGATAATGTTTATTTCCGACACACAATAAAAAATGTGATCACAGAAAGCAAAAAGATAAAATTAAAGACAAAAACGAAACAAAGCAAATGAAAAATATATTGTCAAAGAAAATATTCGGTAAGTTTGGTATATGTTCATCATGGGAGGGGTAGTGATGTAAGTCCTCTAAAAGATAAAGACTAACAAGAAAAAAAACTGGTTGAGCAAAAAGTATAAGAATAATGAAGATAATGGTTCGAATACGGAAAATGAGGAAGTCAGTTGAGTACAGTGAGTCCTCGAAGACTCTAGTCACATTATTAATGACAAAGATAAAAACAAGTGGTTGTGGAAAGAAAAGAAAGACTAAAAAAAATGAGGACAAGGAAAAAAATAAGGGATAGAAAGTTGCAAAACAAAATGATAAAAAATGATAACAATAGAGTAAAAAGAAAAAAGGACATATTTGCTTCTGTAAAATCCAAAGAATTCAACTGAAGGAAATATTAAAAGGGAATCCCATGGTAAATAGAGGAAATGAAGTTGAAAACAAAGCCAAGAGGGAAAGTTGGCGCCAAGAAAGGTAAATGGAAAGGAATTAGGAAGGGAATAAAAGAAGAATGAAATGAAAAAAAATAGTAACAAATCATGGAAGATAACAAAGAAGAAGAAGAAGAAAGGAGTAGTAAGAGGAAGAGGAGAAGAAGGAGGGGAAGAGAAGAAGAGGGAGGGGGAAGAAGAGTAGAAGAAGAAAAAAGAGGTGGAGGAGAAGAAGGAGGAGGAAGAGGAGGAGGAGAAGAAGAAGAAGAAGAAGAAGAAGAAGAAGAAGAAGAAGAAGAAAGGAGTAGTAAGAGGAAGAGGAGAAGAAGGAGGGGAAGAGAAGAAGAAGGAGGGGGAAGAAGAGTAGAAGAAGAAAAAAGAGGTGGAGGAGAAGAAGGAGGAGGAGGAGGAGAAGAAGAAGAAGAAGAAAAAGAAGAAGAAAAAAGAAAGAAAGAAGAGGAGGAAGAGGAGTAGAAGAAGATGAAGAAGAAAGAAGAGGAGGAGAAGAAGATCAATGTTAGGTTAAGTTGTTGGATTTTACAGAACATCAATCCTTGTTGGGATGTTTTAATGTCAATTATTGTATTTTGCATCCATTAAGTCATTAAAATATCGGGTTGTTAACAAAAGAGATAGGCCATGTTGTAAACTATATAGTGGATATATCAAAATCAAGCAGGTTCATATATTTAACTTGCGGTTTTAAAAATAGATGAGTGTTTGTGAAAAAAAAAACAACAAAAAATAGGAAGGAAAAATAGAAAGTTACAAAACAAAAATGAAGAAAAAACAAAGAAGAAAACTCAATTTAAAAAAAAAACAATCTGCAAAATCCCAAAAATCTAACAGAAGCAATCAACAATATCAAAAGAGAAAGGGAAAATGGAGAGTGAAACTGAAGTTGAAAACAATGCCAAGAGGGAAGGTTGATGTCGAAGAAGGAAAATGATATAATAAAAGGGATTTGGGAATGGAATGAGAAAAAAAGAAAAGAAAAATGAAATGAAATGAAAATGAAGCCCAAGATAGAAGATAATGAGGATAATATAGAAGAAGAAGTAAAGAAACAGACAACAAGTTGGTTTGCACATAGTATAGGGCGAAGGAGCTAAAAAAAGAAACATAAAAAGAAACATAAAAAAGAAACATAAAAAGAAACATAAAAAACAAATATAAAAAGAAACAAAAAAAAAATAAAAAGTAAGGGGGATAAAGATTCAAAACAAAACAGTACAAAAAAGAAAGAAAAACGCAATGAAATAAAAAAAAAATGTATTTCTTCCATACAATACAAAGAATCCAACAGAAGCAAGCAACAATAGCAAAAGGGGAAGGGAAAATAGATAGTTGGACTGAAGTTGAAAACAATGCCAAGATTGAAGGTTAGTGCCAAAGAAAGAAAATGATATAATGAAAGAAAATTCAGAAGGGAATAAGAAAAAAAAAATCAACGATAGAAGATAGTAAGGATAATATAGGAAAAAAAAATGAAAATCAAGCTTAGATTAATCTGGTTGATTTTCAACATGTCAACCTTTGTTGGTTTTATTTAATGTTGAATTTTGTATGGAGCACTCAGTAAGGAATCAAAATGTATGGTTGTCAGAACTGGGGATGATAGCGTAAGGTGTGAACTATGTATTAGGTATATCTAAGTAAAACAGGTACAGAAATTTATTTATGTTGGTAGAGTAGAGACAGACAACAAGTGATTGGGGAGGGAAAAATGGCAAAAAAAAAAAAATAAATAAATAAAAAAAATAAGGGAAAGAAAGTTGCAAAACAAAATGATGAAAAACAAAACTCAATAGAGAAAAAAACATAGTCTCTTCTCTGCTGTAAAATCAAACGATTCAACGGAAGTAAAAAGAAAAAATATTAAAAGGAGATACGAAGATAAATAGAGGAAGAGAAATTGTGAACAAAGATGAGAAGTTTGTTGTTGAAGAAGAAGAAAAGAAAGAAGAAAAAGAAAGCCGATATAATGAAGGAATGAAATTAGGAAGGTAATGAGAAGTGAAATGCTAGAATGAAACCAAAGGAGGAATATGATGAAAATCAAGGTTAGATTTAATCTGGATGTTTTTTAGAACGTCAAACCTTGTTGGGTTATTTGATATGCAATTTTGGATGGTGAGCACCCAGTAAAGAGTAAAAATACATGTTTAGTAACAAAAAACAGATAGCCCAATATGTCAACACAGTACTGGGAATGTCAAAATCAAGCAGAGTCAGAATTCTATGTATCTTAATAGTCTAGAATCAGATATAGTTTAGAAACAGTCTAGAAAGAGAAATAGCCTAGAAACAGAAATAATCTAGAAACAGAAATAGCCTAGAAACGCAAATAGCCTAGAAACAGAAATAGCCTAGAAACAGAAATAGCCTAGAAACACAAAGAGCCTAGAAACACAAAGAGCCTAGAAACAGAAATAGCCTAGAAACAGAAATAACCTAGAAATAGAAATAGCCTAGAACCAGAAATAGTCTAGAAACAGAAATAGCCTAGAAACAGAAATAGCCTAAAAACAGAAATAGCATAGAAACACAAATAACCTAGAAACAGAAATAATCTAGAAGCAGAAATAATCTAGAAGCAGAAATAGCCTAGAAACGCAAATAACCTAGAAACAGAAATAGCCTAGAAACACAAATAACTTAGAAAAAAAAATAATCTAGAAACAGAAATAGCCTAGAAACGCAAATAGCCCAGAAACAGAAATAGCCTAGAAATAGAAATAGCCTAGAAATAGAAATAGCCTAGAAACACAAATAACCTAGAAACAGAAATAATCTAGAAACAGAAATAGCCTAGAAACAGAAATAATTTAGAAACAGAAATAGCCTAGAAACACAAATAACCTAGAAAAAGAAATGATCTAGAAACAGAAATAGCCTAGAAACGCAAATAACCTAGAAACAGAAATAGCCTAGAAACACAAATAACGTAGAAACAGAAATAATTTAGAAACAGAAATAGCCTAGAAACGCAAATAACCTAGAAACAGAAATAATCTAGAAACAGAAATAGCCTAGAAACGCAAATAGCCTAGAAACATAAATAGCCTAGAAACACAAATAACCTAGAAACAGAAATAATCTAGAAACAGAAATAGCCTAGAAACAGAAATAGCCTAGAAACGCAAATAGCCTAGAATCGCAAATAGCATAGAAACAAAAATAGCCTAGAAACACAAATAACCTAGAAACAGAAATAATCTAGAAACAGAAATAGCCTAGAAACAGAAATAATCTAGAAACAGAAATAGCCTAAATCACAAATAACCTAGAAACAGAAATAGCCTAGAAACACAAATAACCTAGAAACAGAAATAGCCTAGAAACACAAATAACCTAGAAAAAGAAATGATCTAGAAACAGAAATAGCTAGAAACGCAAATAACGTAGAAACAGAAGTAGCCTAGAAACAGAAATAGCCTAGAAACACAAATAACCTAGAAAAAGAAATAATCTAGAAACAGAAATAGCCTAGAAACGCAAATAACCTAGAAACAGAAATAGCCTAGAAACACAAATAACGTAGAAACAGAAATAATTTAGAAACAGAAATAGCCCAGAAACACAAATAACCTAGAAACCGAAATAATTTAGAAACAGAAATAGCCTAGATACAGAAATAGCTTAGAAACACAAATAACCTAGAAACAGAAATAATCTAGAAACAGAAATAGCCTAGAAACACAAATAATCTAGAAACAGAAATAGCCTAGAAACACAAATAACCAGAAACAGAAATAATCTAGAAACAAAAATAGCCTAGAAACAGAAATAATCTAGAAACAGAAATAGCCTAGAAACACAAATAACCTAGAAACAGAAATAGCCTAGAAACACAAATAACCTAGAAAAAGTAATAATCTAGAAATAGAAATAGCCTAGAAACGCAAATAACCTAGAAACAGAAATAGCCTAGAAACACAAATAACCTAGAAAAAGATATGATCTAGAAACAGAAATAGCTATAAACGCAAATAACGTAGAAACAGAAGTAGCCTAGAAACAGAAATAGCCTAGAAACACAAATAACCTAGGAAAAGAAATAATCTAGAAACAGAAATAGCCTAGAAACGCAAATAACCTAGAAACAGAAATAGCCTAGAAACACAAATAACGTAGAAACAGAAATAATTTAGAAACCGAAATAGCCTAGATACAGAAATAGCCTAGAAACACAAATAACCTAGAAACAGAAATAATCTAGAAACAGAAATAGCCTAGAAACAGAAATAATCTAGAAACAGAAATAGTCTAGAAACACAAATAACCTAGAAACAGAAATAGCCTAGAAACACAAATAACCTAGAAACAGAAATAGCCTAGAAACACAAATAACCTAGAAAAAGAAATAATCTAGAAATAGAAATAGCCTAGAAACGCAAATAACCTAGAAACAGAAATAGCCTAGAAACAGAAATAGCCTATAAAGGCAAATAACCTAGAAACAGAAATAGCCTAGAAACGCAAATAACCTAGAAACAGAAATAATTTAGAAACAGAAATAGCCTAGAAAGAGAAATAGCCTAGAAACACAAATAACCTAGATAAAGAAATAATCTAGAAACAGAAATAGCCTAGAAACACAAATAACCTAGAAACAGAAATAATCTAGAAACAGAAATAGCCTAGAAACAGAAATAGCCTAGAAACAGAAATAACCTAGAAAAAGAAATAATCTAGAAGCAGAAATAGCCTAGAAATGCAAATAACCTAGAAACAGAAATAATCTAGAAACAGAAAGAGCCTAGAAACAGAAAGAGCCTAGAAACAGAAATAATCTAGAAACAGAAATAGCCTAGAAACAGAAATATTCTAGAAACAGAAAAAGACTAGAAACAGAAATAATCTACAAACAGAAATAGTCTAGAAGCAGAAATAGTCTAGAAACACACAATTGGTCGGGAAGGAAGAAAGGAAAAAATATCAAAAGATGAGGAAAAGAAATTTGCAAGACAAAATGATGAAAAAAATTTAAAAATACAAAAAAAAAAGAAGATATTTTCTTTTGCAAAAACGAAAGAATTCAACTGAAGAAAACAGAAAAAAATTGAAAAGAAAGACTAGGAAGATAAATAGAGGAAGAGAAATTGGAAAGAAAGACTAGGAAGATAAATAGAGGAGGAGAAATTTGAAAAGAAAGACTAAGAAGATAAATGGAGGAGGAGACATTGGAAAGAAAGATTACCAAGGTAAATAGAGGAGAAGAGATTGGAAAGAATGATTAGGAAGAAAAATAGAGGAGGAGAATTTGGAAGAAAGACTAAGAAGATAAATAGAGGAGGAGAAAGTGAAAAGAAAGACTAGGAAGATAAATACAGGAGGAGAGATTGGAAAAAAAGATTAGGAAGATAAATAGAGGAGGTGAAAGTGAAAAGAAAGACTAGGAAGATAAATGGAGGAGGAGACATTGGAAAGAAAGACTAGGAAGATAAATAGAGGAGGAGAATGTGAAAAGAAAGACTAGGAAGATAAATGGAGGAGGAGACATTGGAAAGAAAGACTAGGAAGATAAATAGAGGAGGAGAAATTGGAAAGAAAGATTAGGATGCTAGTCTTAGTCAAAAGTATAGAATAATGAAAATTCTTCATCTCGAAAATTAAAACAAAAATACTAGATACACATGAAGAAAGAATTTCAGAAATTTAAATTCAATGTTAGTCATTATCTTTTGACTTCATAATTCCTGTTCTTTTATTGTTATCACTCCTTAATAATGACTTTTTTTATTTCTAATATTTTTTTCATGCTCAATACCCTCTTGTGTCATAGCAGTTTTATTCCCTTGCTTTGGGTGAAATGATAAAAAAGAATAATTGTCAAAAATGACAAGTAAATTATGAAATGAACAAAAATGAAATAATAACAAAAGGAACAGATATTTTGTTCCAAGAGGTTGCAAAATTAATCTCTGAAAATTTCGAGATCTGTAACACACACACAAACACACACACACATTCTGTATCTCCTTTCTCACAGACAAAATGTCCCTGTCATACCATTATTTCCATGAATATGTTCAGACAAGTGACATTCTTTAGTATCATTAGTTTAGACCTTTACAGTCACATAAACAGATTGAAATCATCGTCATTTGTGTCATACACTACAGGCAAAAAGTCTGGAGAAACCCAGAATTTCTTCAAAAAAGCCACTTAAAATGAGATTGTTTTGTATTTCTTTTAAAGTAAAAGATAACATTTCAGTAACTGCAGTGTATTTGCTTTTATTTTTCAGTCTTTCTCTTGGCCCCTCTTACTATCAAAAAATTCAAATTTGAATTCATCTGTCCACAATAAATTTTGCTAAATTATGAATATTCTGTATAAGAATTATTATATTTTGTTTTCACCATTAACCTCTCAGTAAACTTTCTGAGATTACCAAAAGGGCTGGAAAATTGATTCAAGTCAAGGGAATCATGAAAATGATCAATATCATTCAATTTGGCAAAGACGGATTTATGCTTAATTGGAAAAAAATCACATTTCAAGAAGGCAACAATCCAAAATACTCTTTTAAATTATATCAAAATTACCTCAAATCAAAAAAAAAAAGGAACAAAATTTTAGAAATTATGGCTTGGATGCCTCAATCTCCTGATCTTCCACCCTTTGAATTAGTATGGGATGAATTGGATAGGAGAGTTCAAGGAGAGTACCTAAAGAGTGAGAGTGAGATTTTTTCTGTGCTTGAAGAAGAAAAAAGAAATAATAAAGAAAGGTACAGATATTTTATTCCAAAGGGTTGCTTGAAGAGTGCTTACAAATGTTTGCCATCTACTTTTTTTTCAAAAACCGTTGGAGAATGTGTAAAGCAGTAATTAAGGCAGGTATTGGTTTTATTGATGAAAACAAAATATGATGCTGTTGTATGATAAACTTTTATAGTTTCTAACTATATTTACATTGAATATTGCAGTCCATGTCTAGAAATCTTCAACTTTTTGCCAATTTGTTTTGAGAGTAACCTATTTTGAGTAAAATTTGGTGGTTTTATCACCTTGCTTGGGGTGAAATGATTCAAAAATATATCATACTTACATTGAAGGAAATATTATTAGGTTGAGTTAGAAGTAATTTTCTGCTCTACTGAGGAACAGGAACACAGCAGATTAACACCCGCAACAAGTTTCCAAAATAAATACACTCTCAACTACTACAAGTTCAAATTGTAAACTATCAACTACAAAGCTGAATGGACTTTTGTCACCCAAATTACAAAGGACTCACTCCAATCAAAATCAAATAAATAAACATATATTATTTGTTTATACATTTAATTCTGTGAATTTATTTTTGAAGTTTATGATAAATAAGACACAGAATCCTCTGGCACTTCTCCACACAAACACTTTCTAAGAACAATTATTAAAAATGCTTTCATGATGTTCAATCAGCTTAACAGTTGCCTCAAGTCATGATGAATAATTGGATTTCCAATGGAGTTCAGTGATTTGAATGTTTATAAGGGCTCAATTTCAATTACCATTGCTAAAGATGCTGAAAGAATGGTCAACTCATTCCATTCCTTCAGGAAATACCTGACTCCTTCTGCTATGCTTTATCTTTATAAGAGTCAGATTCAACCTAATATAGAGTTTTGTTGCCATGTTTGGTCTGGAGATGCTCAATCCACCTTTCCATGCTTTGAATGCCTATTAAGGCTCAATTTCACTTTCCATATATTGATCCATTGATAAAGATGCTGGAAAAATGGCCAACTCATTCCATTCCTTCAGGAAGTCACCAGATTCCTGGTATGCTTTTCTTTACAAGAGTCTGATGCAACCAAACATGGAGTCTTGCTACCATGTTTGGGCTGGAGATGCTCAATCCATTTTTCCATGGTTTGAATGTTTATAAGGGCTCAGTTTCAATTTCCATATATTGATCCATTGATAAAGATGCTGGAAAAATGGTCAACTCATACCACTCGTTCATGAAGTACCTGAATCCTTCTGCTATGCATTATCTTTACAAGAGTCAGATTCAACCAAAAATGGAGTCTTGTTGCCATGTTTGGGCTGGAGATGCTCAATGCAATTTTCAGCTTTAATGGAGTGTAAAATCATTTGCCTATTGATGCTGGGAAAGACATATTTTCTACCTTGCAGCTTCTTTCTTACAGATATAACCCCCTGCCTTGAGTGGCTTTTGTGCCCGGTATTAGCTGAACTTTAATAAAGAAAAATGTTTCCTAACAACGCATGTGATCATGTCACTCCAAGATTTCCTCTCTTCTGTTGCTGTATGTAATTTTGACCCTTTATATCGATTATTAAAGACGCTGGTAAAATTATCAACTTATTCCATTTCTTCAGGAAATACCTGACACCTTCTGCTTTGTTTTATCTTTACAAGAGTCAGATTCAACCAAAAATGGAGTCTTCCTGTCACGTTTGGGCTGGGAAGGCTCAATCCACTTTTCCATGCTTTGAATGTCTATTAGGGCTCAATTTCACTTTCCATATATTGATCCATGCTTGAAAAATGGTCAACTCATTCCATTCCTTCAGGAAATACCTGACTCCTTCTGCTATGCTTTATCATTACAAGAGTCACATTCAACCAAAGATGGAAACTTGTTGTTATGTTTGTGTTGGTGATGCTCAGTCCACTTTTCCATCCTTTGAATGTTTATTAGAGCTCAATTCCAATTTGTTCTTGTAAAGATAGTTAAGATGAATGAGGTGTGTGATATGAATAAAATAAAAATTAATTAATTAAAGGTAAAAAGATGAAATGAAAAATTTTTAAAATAAAGAAATGTGAGAAAAAATGCAAAACAAATTGTTCTTGAACGGCCATCCATTTATACAATGTCGTTAATTTATTTTTCTTTCTGTTTACCCCCTGCTCTTCTTGAATTCAGTGTCCTGGGAGTGCCAAATTCTCCAGACTCTCTTTCCTTATTATGTACCCTATGGTAAGTGATGTAAGGTAAGTTCATTTGTTGGTGATTATCTCCCTTGACTAAAGAACTCTCTTAGTCTAAACCACTATAAATAGTATTTATTTTTGAAGTAATGTATTCTAAGCTAAATAAACTTTCCTATGTTACACTGTTCCCCCATGTCTTATTAGAGTTAGTATCAATTTTTCAGTCTTTCTTTTCCAGCATAAAAATCAAATAATAAAAGCAGAGAATAATGATATTTCTGAAAAAAAGTGAGGCAAAAAATTCAATAGACACCTGAAGAAAACCACAAGGTAAAACAGTCGAAACATTTTGGGTAAAGCAACTATGTGCTATAACTTGTTGAATACTTTTGTGTAAATTATGAAACCTTAATAGAAAATGAAGAAAATAAGGGAGAAAAAAGAAAGCAAGATAGAATAAAAGATGAAGAAGTAAAAAAGAGAGAGAGATCTCATGAAAGAAAACAATGAAAGGAAAAAGAAGGGATAGGAATTAAAGGTAAAAAGAAGAAAGAAAAGAAATTCTTAAAATAAAGAAATGTGAGGAAAATGAAGAAAAGAAAGAAGAAAAAAAGAAAGAAAGCAAGAAAGAATAAAAGATGAAGAAGCAAAATGGAGAGAGATCTCATGAAAGAAAAATAAATCAGCTGGAAAGTAAAAAGAAGAGATAGAAATTAAAGATAAAAAGAAGAAAAGAAATTCTTAAAATATTTTAAAAAGAATTCATTCATTTCTTTCATCTGCCATTGCTAACGATGCTGGAAAAATGGTCGGCTCATTTCATTCCTTCAGGAAGTACCTGACTTCTTCTGCTATACTTTATCTTTACAAGAGTCAGATTTGACCAAAGATAGAGCTTTATTACCATATCTGGCCTGGAGCTGCTCGATCTTCAATTTCCAGCCTTGATGGAAGTCAGAATTGTTTACACTGTCTTCTGGGCGATGATTGATTTTATATTCTGCAGTCCTTTCTTATAAAATGAAATGTCACAAGCCAATCGCTATTTCCATTGCAAATATTCAGATGAATTCCATTCTTTAGTTCTACCCGTTCAGGCATGGAATGTACCTTCCATTTACTTAAAACACACTCATTTCCTCTGTATTCCAAATTAAGGTGAAAGTTCTATTCAGACAGCTTTTTCCTCAAGACGATTCTTTAAGGAACAGTCACCCATGCGGATACTTCCCTGAACACTACAGTCTTAACCTCTTCAAGTCAAGACTCAATCATAATTTATCCTCAGAATCTTTGCTTCCAACCAGTTTCTTTTTTATTCATATCAGACACCTCATTCATCTTAACCATATTAAAGAGTAACCCTTAACCTTAAGTGTCTCTTGAGCCTTGTATTGAATAAACTTTAATAAAAACAAAATGAAACAAGTAATTTCAGTTTACTAATCAAATATCAATTCTCTGATCTCATATCCAGTTTTGCATCATTTCTCTCTGCGTAAGATATTACTTTCAGGAACAGGATACAACAGCCATTGTATATGTGAGGGCAAGATTTAAAGGCTACTGACTTGGAATGAGAAATTGAAATTACTGAGGTTGAATTCTAGTTGGGTCTCTTACCATTATTTATGTGCAAATAACCTTAGAAAAGGTATCAATCAACCTCTCACTCCCAGCTATGGATTAAATAGTATAACTTGTATCTGAAAAAAATCATTATTATTCACCAAAAAATTGTAAAGGTTGATAAGCTGTAAAAAAACAAATCTATCAATCAATTAGCAGCCATTACACATCGTTAATAAATTAATGCCTAAAACTATTAGCATATTCAAATATTCATCAATTATGGGATAGAATTTCTCCCCCAGTTGAAAAATCATTTGTTCATTTGCCTTAATATTTCATATATAAAATGTATCAACTATTATGGGACACATAATATTTTATATACTTACCTGTCCCATAATAGTCGTTACATTTTCATACACATTTCATATGCTACATGTATGAACTATTATGGGACAGATGTAATATCTTATATATTTGTTACTGCCTCTGTCCCATGGTCATTGTTACATTTTCATACACATTTCATATAAGAAATATCTCAACTATTATGTGACAGAGGTAATATTTTATATATATATATATATATATATATATTATTACTTCAGTTCCATAATAGTTGCTACATTTTCATATACATATATTTATTCTGTACTTATTTTCTGGAATGACATCTCTATACTTTCTGGAAACAAAAGATGTTGTTTTTTACACTATTTACATTATTCAGACTATTGTCCTCATCTTTGTCGCCATATTTATTACAAAGTTTCAACCATTGTACACTCTGGCCTTCTTCAGGTCATTGGAATGTTGAACTGAACTCTTTATTTCGCTTACTGGGGTAGACTGTTCTAGTACCACGTGCCATGTTTAATGGATGTCAGTTATCAGTTATCTACTTGAGGACACATGGCACAGTGGATAAAGGCGTTGGTTAGATCCAGTGACAGGAACCAAAGAGTGTGCCCGGTTAAGGCAGTGGAGAACTTGCAGAAGGGAATTAACAGGAGATAACTGATAACTGACATCCATTAAACATGGCACGTGGAACTAGAACAGTCTACCCCAGTGAGCGAAATAAAGGGTTCAGTTCGGCATTCCAACTACCTGAAGAAGGTCAGAATGTACCATGGCTGAAACGTTGTAATAAATATGGTGACAAAAATAGGACAATAGTCTGAATAATATAAATAATGTACATAATACCTCATCTCAGAAAAATAAACAGATAATGTTGTTTTTGTTTTTTTTGAAAATTTAAAGGTATAATGATTTTCGACTAATAAAAAACCTCAGCTCAATAGCATTATCACAAAATGAAGCCATGAATACAAATTTAGTCTTCTGGTTAATTTTCAGTTCAAGTAATATCAAGGATGCTGAAGCCGCTTGCAGCCACCTCTGTACTGCCCTGAATGTCATTAATACTGGAGGGAGACTAATTCCTACTAAGTGGGTTTAGTAAAAATCTGTTCAAAGTAATTTGCACTAAAAATAGTAGATCTTACTTGTGAGTATCTTTAGTTCAGAAGGAATACAAAAATAGACATGAATGGGTAGGAATGGCGATCCACTTGGAATTGTTTAAATGACTTGGATTCAACTGTGTGAACTATTGACATAAGAAGAAAACAAAATTTGCTCATGAGAAATGTAAAACTCTTTCACATCAGATGTCCTTAGAAACAATGTTATCAGTGGATTTTACCATTCGATGTGTCAACAAAATGAAGCTAAAAGCGTGAACCTTTTAAATATCAGAACCTTGTCTAAGAATTTTTTTTTAAAAAGTGTGCAAATAATTATTGGAATGCTTGGAATGAACCTGAAGACTTTGCCACTCAGATGACAAACTCAAGCAACATAGATAAAGGAATTCTGTCTGACTTCTTAAGATGAGGAATTACCATTGTTGTAAAGTATAGAATTTTGGTCAAGAATCAAGAAAGTATTCACACATGCTGATGCACTGGTTTTTCTTTCTAGATGAAATTTATTTATAGTTTCAGTTCTAATATGTAAATTAGTATGTCACTACAATCATTATTATAGCTAGCAGTCATAAGCTCAATTTCTAAGCCAAGTACTGAAAAAGATTATATGCTCTGGTTTAAAGATTAATTAGAAAGAATGAATTGACATAGTGGAATAGGAACAGACTAATTCTATGCATTAATGAAAGTGTTTAATTTGAAATTTTCAGCAGACTAACTACACAGCAGCTTGAAGAAAGACCAGATGGAATAATGGCATATACATTTTTTGCTATAAAAACAACAAGGAAAATACTTTAGGTATATTCATATATAATAATAACGGCTAATCTCAGAAATAGTGGAAACATTGTGATTATAACAAGCAAGATGAGGATACCAGTTTAAAAGAATTATTGTATAATAATGATAATTCTTTATCTCAGAAGGAGAAGAAACATTGTGATTATAACAAGCAAGATGAGGATACCAGTTTAAAAGAATTATTGTATAATAATGATAATTCTTTATCTCAGAAGGAGAAGAAACATTGTGATTATAATGAGGGAACTCAGGAGATTAACTTTCATGTAGAGGATAGAGATTGGCAAAGAGTAAAGATGAAAAAACTGTTGGTGGAGAAAGAGTTGTAGAAATGGATATATAGTATAATATAGAAATATAGTATGGAAATCGATATATAGTGAGGAAGAAATGGATATATAGTATAATATAGAAATATAGTTTAGAAATCGATATATAGTGAGGAAGAAATGGATATATAGTATAATATAGAAATATAGTATGGAAATCGATATATCGTGAGGAAGAAATGGATATATAGTATAATATAGAAATATAGTATAGAAATCGATATATCGTGAGGAAGAAATGGATATATAGTATAATATAGAAATATAGTATAGAAATAGATATATAATGAGGAAGAAATGGATATATAGTATAATATAGAAATATAGTATAGAAATCGATATATAGTATGGATGAAATGGATATATAGTATAATATAGAGATATAGTATAGAAATTGATATATAGTAAGGAAGAAATTGATATATAGTAAAGAAGAAGAGAGGGTAATATGAGGTCTTGATGGCGTAAGCAAGATGAAAGATGAGGTTAGAAGAGACAGATGGAAAGAAGTCAATATCAATGTGCAAGCAGAAATGTAGATAAAAATAATGTTGAAAAAAGAGTCAAAGATGCTGCTGAAGGATATGATAATGATTGTATGAGAAAGAGGAATAAAGGTAAAAAAAAGAATGCAAAGATGGAATGGTTGAAAATGCTCAAAAGCATAAAAAACATTGAAAGTTTGTGTACCCTTTGGGAGGAATAAAATTTTTTAGTCAATATAATGTCATTTTTGGAAGTAATTAGTGAAAAATAGTAGAAAAAGAGTTACAAAGTCATCTAGCAATCTTTCCATCATTGATCAATATAACAGGTTAAGTGTCTGTTAAGTAGAAATGCATTATGGGAAATTTGTTTTATTATTAAAAAGTTATTGCTAGAAATAAGATAAAAACACTTTTATTTGCAGATAGATGTTAGAAGACAATCTCTTTCTCTATGTGTCATGTTGGTTTGGGATGTGTGTGATCATGACTCTCCACAGCTTCCTGTTTTTTGTCTTGTGGTTGATTAATTATTTCCAAATATTCAAATATTGCTAACCTTTCATTTATCTCTTTTTATTACTATGGTAAATGTTCTAAAGAGTTACATTCCTTAGACCCGCCAGCTCAAACCTTTACAGCTAGAACCCACCATGCACAGGGGATAGGAAGTTGTGGGGAGCCATGAGCACCTATGTCCAGAAGTGGTGCTTCACATAAAAGAAGACAGATTCAGAAAGAGACAGTTGAAATTCTTCAGCAGGTAATAGCAGGTGATTTTTTAGCAGGTGATTTTTTCCTCTGACCTCACTCTCAAAGGTCAATGGAGGTGGGGCAGACTGGTTTCTATCATTCAGTACTTCTTCCAAAATGAAGCTACTAATGCTTCATCAACACTGAGCAGAGTCTAACTTTACCTCAGTCCTGACGGGCGGTCATACTCTAAGTGATGTTCCTTGCCTTGAAAGTCTATTGGGGTGGAAGCTCACTACATACCTGAAATAATACTATTGTCTTAGATAACAAGAGAATGGCCGGTTCTTTGCCTTGCTTCAGAAAATGCCTAACTCCTACTATCATGCTCTATCTTTACAAGAGTCAGTTTAGACCAAGAATAGAGTATTGCTTCCATATCTGGTTTGGTGCAGCACAGATCGCCCTGTCCAATCTTGACAGAGTTCAAAAGTGACCACATAGTTCTGTGGGTGATGAATTATTTTCCACGATGTAACCCCCTTTTCACAGATGAAACTTTGCTAGCCTCTCTTGCTATTACTATGGTAGATGTTCAAATGAGCTACATTCATTAGATCCACCAGTTCAGACCTTCACAGCTAGGAGCTGCCATGCCACATACACAGTGCCAAATCCTCCTCATTCCCTTCTGTATTCCATTGGTAAGGAGGAAGTTTCACTTAGAGAGATTCTTCTCCAGAACTGTTACTTTGTGGAAGAAATAACCAAGAAGATACTTCTATGATCACTAGAATCTTAACAGCTTCAAATCAAGGGCCAATTGTTATCTGGCCTATGTAACCTCATAATATGCACCCCCTACCTTCTTCTACCTATCTTATGCCATTACAACAATCTCACTTAGTAAGACTCTACTTTGAGTGGCACTTGAGCCTTGCTAAAATTTTCAAAAGGGCCTATGAAGAATTAAAGAGAAATGGCTTAAGAAGAATTGAGTATCACCAATGGTATACAGATGGTATACAGAAAAGAAGAAAAGGCTGGTATACAGAAAAGAAGAAAAGTCATACGCATCTTTAGAATAAAATTATGGAAGACGAAAACAATGCTGGTATTCTCAAGCAGTCACTCATTTAGGTACCAATCAGTTTTGACGTTGCTTAACTTTGATGAACATACTGGTAACTGGTGTAACACTCAACTTCATTCTTCATATGTGTTTGTATGTGTTTTTTTTTTATCTGTCTCATTAGATCTTCTTTACAAGGACAGTCACAACATTAATGTAAATTATATCAGGAAATTAAGTCTTTAATATTCTTTGCCGTCTCGCCAATCTCAGTTTCAATGGCTTTGTCAGTTCTGGTGCTGCATGGAATTTTTCTATTCAGCTAAATGTTGATATATACCTGTTTCCAGTCTCGTCACTAACTAGATATTTATTATTGTTCTATATCAATATTTCATTTTTTTCTGTCTCTCATTATGCATTAATATTTTTCTATCTTTCTATTAGTCCTTTCTATTACATTTTTCTTTCTATTGTGGCCTTTCTATTATTCACATTATATATTAATATTTTTCTATCTTTCTATTAGTCCTTTCTATTACATTTTTCTACCCTTCTATCTCTCTATGTGGCCTTTCTATTATTCACATTATTCTTCACTCTATAACACCATTAATATTTTTCTATCTTTCTATTAGTCCTTTCTATTACATTTTTCTACCCTTCTATCTCTCTATGTGGCCTTTCTATTATTCACATTATTCTTTCTATACCATTAATATTTTCTATCTTTCTATTAGTCCTTTCTATTACATTTTTCTACCCTTCTATCTCTCTATGTGGCCTTTCTATTATTCACATTATTCTTCCTCTATAACACCATTTATTTTCTATCTTTCTATTAGTCCTTTCTTCATTTTCTACCCTTCTATTCTCTATGTGGCCTTTCTATTATTCACATTATTCTTCTCTATAACACCATTAATATTTTTATCTTTCTATTAGTCCTTTCTATTACATTTTTTTCTATTTCTATGTGGCCTTTCTATTATTCACATTATTCTTCACTCTATAACACCATTAATATTTTTCTATCTTTCTATTAGTCCTTTCTATTACATTTTTACCCTTCTATCTCTCTATGTGGCCTTTCTATTATTCATTATTCTTCACTCTATCATTAATATTTTTCTATCTTTCTATTAGTCCTTTCTATTACATTTTTTATCTCTCTATGTGGCCTTTCTATTATTCATTATTCTTTCTTAACACCATTAATATTTTTCTATCTTTCTATTAGTCCTTTTATTATACCCTTCTTCTCTCTATGGCCTTTCTATTATTCACATTATTCTTCACTCTATAACACCATTAATATTTTTCTATCTTTCTATTACTCCTATTACATTTTATTTTTATCTCTCTATTACACCTGTTCTTCTCTCTCTATTACACCTTTCTATTCTCCTCTCTTTTTTTATCTCTGTTATACGTCTCTCTTCTTTTGTCTCCATTATGCCTTTCTATTTTTATCTCTCTATCACACCTTATTATTCTTTTTTATATTTTCTCTCTATTACACTTTTCAGTCCTTGTCTCTCTCTTCTCTCAATCATACCTTTCTATTTTTATCTCTCTATTACCCTGTCTATACTTCTCTCTCTATTGCACTTTCCTATTTTTATCTCTCTATTCAGTCAGTTATGTGCCATGCATGATACATGCTTAGGCGATCATGTATCTTTCAATACATGACTGATGAGGCAGATATTTTTTTCCGCAGTAGGTCGCCATTTCTTTCTGTGGTAGACCGGTTGCCATCCAAGGCTATAGAACACAGTCTGTCCTGCTATTTACCCATAGCTGGGGGGAGAAGAATAGGATTCATACCTTTCCCAAGGGTATTAGCATGTAAGTGAATGCAATGGATTCAACTGGAATTTGAACTCGGCTCTCCAATTACTCAATTTGAGCCATTATCTATTACACCATTGTGCCTCCCATTACACCTCTCTCTATTACACCTTTTTATTCTTCTCACTTTTTTCTCTCTATTACACCTCTCTAATTTTCTCTCTCTTTTACATTTTTCTGTTCTTCCCTCTCTCTATTACACCCTACTATATATAAAAATTCCTCTCTCTTTTATAGCTTTCTATTCTTCACTATCTCCATTATACCTTTCTCTTCTTCTCTCTCCCCATTACACATTGCTATACTTCTCTTTATTCTTCTCTCTATTACACCTTTATATTTTTCTATCTCTCTATAACAGCATTCAATATTACTTGTTTCTCTTTTTCTGTCTCTATTACACGTTTCTAATCTGCAGCAATATAGAAGAAGCTAATGCTAGGTGCAGATTTGTCTGCCAGGTGTACATAAGTAAATTCTCAGATCAATGATTAAAAATGGCTTCTGGCGAATGAGGCACCTTTGAATCTTATAGACTGATACTACAGAATCACAAATAGCAGAAACGTCACTTTTAAATATCAGGAAGAACTCAAATGGATCAAACAACTTTTTATTCTTCTCTCTATCTATTACACTTGCCTATTCTTCTCTCTATGTTGATTCCATCATCACCAATTGAACCGTGAACTATCACCAATCATGATCAATAAATGTTTCCTCAAGGAGACCCTTTGCCTTAAGTGACTACTGGGCCTTAAACTCAACCCAAACTTCAGGTGGAACTTGTACATACGATCCATCATGAAAGGAAAAATGTTTGGTTCTCTGTACAGCTCCAGTCAGTAACTAACTCCTCTTGCTATCTTCTACATTAACAAGAGCTGTATCAGGCATGGAGTACTGCTGTTATATTTGGGCAGGAGCTGCTCAGTCCTCACTTTCCAATCATGATAGAGTCCAAAAGCATCTCTGTGTCTTTGTGAGTGACAAATTATTTTCCACTTTACAACCTCTGCTCTACTGTTACTTCCATGGAAAGTGCTCAGATGAGCTACTGTCCTTAGTTCTGCCATTTCTAACCTTCACAACTAAGAATCATGCTACACACATCATAACAAACTATCCCCATTCCCTCTGAATTCTATTGGTGAGAAGTTTCACGCAAGTAGCTTCTTCTTGCAAACCACTCCTCTATGAAACCGACTCCCAAGATGATGTTCTCTGAACAACCTTAACCTATTCAAGTCTAGGGTTAACTGTTATCTATCTAACAAACAGGCATAAACTGTGCCTTTTACTCTGTAACCATATAACTCGAGTAGCTCCTGGGCCTTGTAAAGCGTCCTGGGTATGACAATAAACTACATCCATGTCCTGGGTATGACGATAAACTACGTCCAACAACAAGGCATCAGATAATGTTTTCGGAAAAATAATGTTGCCAGCTATACGTTTTTGAAACAATAATGTTACCAGCTATACGTTTTTTGGAAAAAATAATGTTGCCAGCTATGTGTTTTTGAAACAATAATGTTGCCAGCTATACTTTTTGGGGGAAAAATAATGCTGCCAGCTATATGTTTAATAGTACTGTATATTTAATATATGTATAGGTATATGTGTATGTATGTGTATGTGTGTATATATATATATATATATATATATATATATATATATATATATATATATATATATATATATATATATATATATGTATATTTGTGTGTGTGTGTATGTATGTATATATGTGTGTGTATATATATATATATATATATACCTTAATTTGGCATTAAATGACCCACAGTGGTTGATATGCCATAAAACCCAACCAACCAACCAATGGGCCTTGTAAAGGGTGAACCTCAGTGTAAAAAAAATTACAACTTTTTATTTTCTTCTCTTCTTAATACACCTTTCTATTTACACATAACCTCACCCAAATTTATAAACAAGTTTCTCGGTTTCATGAAATAAATCTGGAATTGGCAGTGTAAGCAACAGAAATGGGATATATCACTCATTAATGCTCAATAGCAGATGTTCTCAACCTTTTTCTCTTCATGGCCCCCCCTTATGATGGATGATTTCTTTTATGCCCCCCCCCCCACTCTGAGCCTTTTACAAATCTCATTTTACAATTTCTGGAACAAATAAACACTGATATTTCTTTATATAAACTTCCAAATTACTTCTTTTAAAAAACAAAACCAGTTAAATGAAGTAAATTTTTATTTTGGTGAAAAAGGTTCTGGAGATAAATGTCCACAGAAATTTAAATAGTCCTGCAAAATAAAAAAAAATAAAGTTATACAAAATAAATTTTATATAAATGCACACTAGTAACATAAAAGACACTTGAAAATTATATTATTACATAATTTAAGTTTATTAGAACTAAAATATAGATGGCAACACGCTTGGACCACTTTGGCAACTTTCTCTGAATTTGTGGCCTCTTTAATCCCAAAATTTTGTGTGGCCCCACCAAAAATGTACCAGGGCCCCCTTGTAGTCATGTGATTCCCTGTTAAGAATCACTACACTATAAGAACAAAAATGCAGGTTATTTAAACCAGAATATATTTTTAGATTGTATATGTTTTTTGGAGATAATAATGATTTAGTGATACAAGGCATACTAATTAATCCATAGCTGGGGGAATAAGATACCTAAATAAAATACCTTTTCTCAAGCATATTTGTGCATAAGTGAATATAACAACCCTGGCTGGAATTGAAACTCAGCTCTTTGATTTCAAATTCTGAGAGAGAATCCATTACACTGCCGTTACATCCAAGCTTATAGCACCTGACATTTCACAGTGATGGCTCATCTAGATACTGACCATGCTCAAAGTTGCTTAACTCTGGCAATTGTATGAAAACCAGTGTTTCAACATGATATGGCCTTAAGAAATATCATCCAGACATCAAATCTTACAGCACTTGGTATCCCAATGGGATCACCCATCTAGTTACTGACCATGCTCGAAGTTGCTTAACTTTAGTAGTTGTGTGAGAACCCGTGTTTCAATGTGATATGGCCATAAGCAATATCATCCAGACATCAAATCTTACAGCACCTACTATTCCCAAGTGATCACCCATCTATGTACTGACCATGCTTGAAGTTGCTTAACTTTGGTGATTGTATGGGAACTAGTGTTTCAACATATGTTCAAAAGCTGTAACATCCTAGAAAAGAGAGAATAACATTTTGATGGAGCCGTGTATGAGTCATTCTAACAAGAAGGATTCTATCAGCTCATAATCCTTGACAAGTGTATTGTTGACGGCATTCATTGTCTTTCATTCATACAGCTAATGAAGACCGTTCTCCAGCAGAAAAGATTATCCAAAGTACTACAAGCTGATTGATTGGTTAAATCTAGAACATGCAGCTAACAAAGAGGTTAATGACTAACATTTTTACATTGTTCAAACTGTTGTCCACACCTTTATTGATATATTCACAATGTTTCAGCTGTTGTTTGCTCTGACTGTTTGAAAAGGTCCAGTTTGAAATTCTGATGTTTAACACCTGAAGTGATATATGTTTGAATTTCAAACTGAACCCTTTATTTAATTCACAGGGGTAGATTATAGATTAAATAAAGAGTCTGGTTTGAAATCCCAACTGTTATTATGCATAAGTTAATAAATGAATCCAACTTGAATTGGAACCCATCTCTCTGATTAACAATTTTGAACAATTATCTATTACACCACCTGCACATCCAAGCTTACAGCACCTAGTATTTCCAAGACATAAAAATAGATTTGAATTCACATCCAATTCTCTTGAGGTAATCTTCATCTAATTTCAAACTGAATACATTATACAATCCATATTGGGTAAAATAGTTCAGGGGTTCCTTTTGATGATTCCAGACCCCCCGATGGATTGTCCAATATGGTCCCATATATGTTCCCATAATATGGTCGGATCTAGACTCTCATGTGGATGTCATGTATGTCATCCAAATCATTGAGAAATGTTTCAAATGTATGCAACAGTTTTTCACATTAAAGATAACTTTGAGCAAACGAAATAACCCTACTTCTTTGATCTTCTTGGACTGCTGTGGAAGAATCACAAAGAAATAAAATTTACCAAATGATAGAGACAGCATCATTTGAGTATTTTCAACAGCAGCAACAAGTAAAATAGATATAACGTATAGAAATTGATAGATCATCAAGTCAATACAAACAATCCTTTTCTTAGATGCATAGTATGTGCTTCATAAGGGCTCCACAGAGTTTTCAATTCAAAGTCTTTCCTTCCCTTAGACCCTTGTTATTCAAGGTTATTACTCCAAATATAACTTGAAGAGAAAGTATTAATATACTCAAGATTTTGACATTCCAGACGACATGAAACAAAAGGTTGGGAAGGAAACCTCCATCAATATTAGAAAGAGCAATAACAGTTACTGGACTAACAATTGTTATTTTCCTGAAAAAATTTTTAATAGAAAGGTTTTATAAATTTCACCTTAGAGTAGCACTGGTCAATGATTGAAAAATATTTCCTTATAAGGAAACGGCTAATATTAACATTATCATTATTATTACTTCTCCAGGATTTGTTTTTTTTTCTACGTGGTGACAAGTAGGACGTAAATAAAAGAATCCATGTGTTAAAAACATTCAAGAGAAGTAAGGATTTCTTGAAGGAGTAACTTGACATTATTTATTTTTATATTTTTATAATTATTTTCTTTTCTCTTAAATTGCTATTTGCTTTACCAATTCACAATAAAACTGCCACCAGTTCTCATATTAAAATGATTTCTTCATTTTTATTTTTTGCTGGAAACAAGTTGTCAACATAAACAAGAGAGGCCAACCCTTCCCATGAGCCCTCAGTCTATCTTACCTTCATCCCTTATCCCTATCTGTTATAACTTGTCCATTATTTACTTCATTATGCTTTTGAAAGACTTTCATGCGATTTTAGAAACTTTTTATTAGCTTTCATTTTATTCTGTTTTTTTTTTTTATTTGAATCAGCCAACATAACACCTGTGAGCAGAATAAAATGACATTGCAAATGGAGGAGGAAAACATTCAGAGGTGAAGAATGGAGACGTGACGTGTTGAAGTATGACAACACGACAATGAGGCTCACGTTGCTTTTTGTCCTCTGCGAAGCAGTTGTAAAAAGAAAACATCTACACTGCCATGTTTTGTATTATACATTTATTTCATTTTACCTACTATTATATATCTTCTATCTTGTGAACACACACACACACATATGTGTGTGTGTGTGTGTGTGTGTAAAGAGAGAGAATGGAAGTAAGAAGAATATAAAAAATGTATACATAATGACCTATAAGTACTAATATATAAATTTAAGGATATATGCTCATGAAAAACACATACAAATACAATGCACATACAAGACAATATATATACCTATATGTATGTATGTATGTGTGTATGTGTAGGTATAATCTTTGTATATTTCCATGTATATATATCTAAATATGACTTAACAATCTATCTATCATATATATATATATATATATATATATATATATATATATATATATATATATATATTATTATTAATAATAATAATAATAATAATAATAAATATTTATTTTCTTCAGCAATAGCACAACAAGTTTCAAACTCAATGCAATTGTCAAATCTCAATCGGCAACTGACAACTGCATTGTGCATCAAACTCAGAGTTCTTCTACTGGTGAGGAAAATGTATAGAATTAATATAAATTATAGCTCTGTTATAGAGCACTCTTTTATTAGTCTTGTTGCAGAAGTATGTTTAAATTGGAAATCATGTGTCTCCTGGTATATATTTCCCACAACAAAAATAGCAGACTTAGAATGTGGATCTGGGTAAAAAAAAACAATGAAATAACAATATATATATATATATATATATATATATATATACGATAAATATGTATTAACAAAACATGATTATACATAGACAATAGAAGATTGTTGTGTGTGACAAAACAGTGAACATATATGATGAAAGTGTTTAAACCACGTGCATTGTTTGAGTGTGTGAAGTTGTGTGGAAGTAAATTCTAAAGAAAGGTGTTACATGGAAGAAAATGAAGAGAAAGGTTATGATATATGTGCATATTTGTACACATGTGTACACACATGTGTACACACATGTGTACACACATGTGTACCATGAGGAAAGTGTTTTCCAGTGGGGAAAGCATTTTCCTCATCTGACCTACATCTTACTGTCCCTGAGTGAAATAGGAAGAAAAGAGAATGACAACTGTCCATATATAGGTTTAATGAGTCTCCCCTAGCAGCATTTATTCTTAAGAAAGTAAGTGGGGTAACACAACAATACTCCGCTCCAAATGGGGAGAATTTTATTCTGCCCATATGTACATAAAGTTTGTGTATGCTTGTTTTGTCCCTCATAGGCTGAAAAGAAAAAGTTTTGAGTCACATGGTTGCAATGTGTGCTTAAACATGTCAATAAAAACGGACTTGTCTAAAGTACCGTGTCATCAGAGTGCTATATAATTCTCTAGTGGGTCAGAGTTGTAGCACATCCTGGAAGATAAGTTGATAGTCCAGAAAAGGCGTGTTCATCAGTTGGTATTAAAACTTGGTTTTTCAATGCTGCACATTGAGTTGGTTTTGTTTGGAAGGCCTCGTTTGCTTGCTGTGTGTGGGTGATGTTGGTATACAAAAGTTTAATAGAAGAAGCGTCAATTTGTAAAGTTGTTCAGCTGATATTGATGAAAATGCTATCATGAGTTGAATATGAGAACTTAAGATATCTGCTATTATTGTTGACTTTTTTTGGAGACACAGCTACCTCTGTGTATTATTAAATCGTACTTGCAGATTTCTTAGTTTGGTCATGTTTACTTCTTTGAAGAGTGAAAAAGGTCAGTGAGTCGCCTTTGGAATTATTTCGCAATTTATCTGTTGAGCCTAGGAGAAACAGTGTTATTTAAAAATGAAAATGGAGTTGACTATCATTGTGTTTGAATGGTATTTTTCGCGTGGTCTGTGTAGGTTAACTTGTGATGTAATGGAATAACCTGCTACCTCCTATGAGTGGCAGCACTATAGGTGGTAACCACCTATAAGTATCCATTAGAACAGTGGACAGCAGAGTCGAGTTGGGATCTGTGAGAACTATCAGCCTTCTGATAGCAGCACGCATACAACTGTACTGACTTGCGATGACCGGGGTTCTTGATAAGATCTAGAGACATATATGCAATGTAATTGGTCCTGATCTGGCATCTCGTGTGCAGTCACTCTCTCACAGACATGTCGTCGTCTCTATCTGTCTTTTTTTTTTGTTATGGTCCAATATCCTCGCACCACATTTATTGTCTAAGGTTAGAACCAAGGAAGAACAACACAAACACAAGAGTAGAATAACAAAGATATATTACGACAGAAATATAGTACAAGAAGTTGAAGGTAATTTAGTAATGCCTGTCCGTCTGGTTTAGAGTGAACTAATATTGTCTCGACTCGTTACACCATTCATTCATTATACCTCTGGAGAGGAGCAGTATTTATAGTATCAGGAAGAGTCCATTATCGTTATAGGTAAGTTCCCATAACATTTTTACAAATACTTTCATGGTAATTGCTCCGATGAACTGCTTTCCCAGATTCCATAAATTCAAGTGTATTATGAGGCTGGCATCCCCTCTCACCCATTCACTGTTGAAACTGTTAAATGTAGCCATCTTTTCTAGTTCAATAGCTTCATATCTAGCAATTCTCGCTTGTGGAACTCCCTCCCGTCTTCCTGTTTCCCTGATAGCTATAATCTCCAACTATTCAAATGTAATGTCAATCGACATCTCCAGTTGCCTTGATCTCTCCACTATCCTTCTCCCCATCCTTTCCTCTATCCCTCTTATCTGCTTTTATTCCAAATTCTCTGTAACCCCTTGTGTGCTAGTGGCTTCCCGCCTTGCTTGGGGTGAAATGCTTAAAAAAAAAATATTTCTTTGCTTGTTGTTTTGGTTTCTACAATAAACCTGTTATTATTTATCCAACGTGGTTGTCCATTCCATATTCCTATTAGCACGGAATATAACAACTAAATTCTAGTGGTACCCTTGAAGAAAATGAGTTGGGTTTTCCTTGTTTCAAACTTGAAGGTGAAAGTCATAGTTTTGTTCTTGGCGAAAAAAAATCTTGCAATGTCTGCCGGTAGAGGTAAATTCAGGTATAATGGTGCCTCAGAGAAAGAGAAAGTCTATGAAAAGAGGCATTAGAGATGAGATGGGTGTTGATTGCCAGCTGACCATATGATTGTAGTAGTAATTGGAATGGCAATTAAGAATTTTTGTGGTCACAAGTGTTGTAAAGAAAAATATTTGCTGACTTATGTTGTGTAGATGGGTTCTAGAATTTTGAAATTTGCAATTTTGCTCTTTACATCAGGTCTAATCACAAATTTTGTAAGTGT
Organism: Acanthosepion pharaonis; assembly: GCA_903632075.3. Taxonomy (NCBI): domain Eukaryota; kingdom Metazoa; phylum Mollusca; class Cephalopoda; order Sepiida; family Sepiidae; genus Acanthosepion; species Acanthosepion pharaonis. Next base: position 34,725 of record CAHIKZ030000080.1, read on the forward strand.
AAGTTATTTTGTAAGTGTAAGTTATTTTTCTTTAAAATATTTCATGTCCGCTGTACTTGGTGGAGTAAGTAGAGAAGTTAGTCAAAGTTTGTTTTTTTTTACTGGCTCTTGGTTTGAAAAGGATCTAAATGATGCATGAGTTTGTTTATATGTTTTTTTGTGTTTCTTGTATCCAGGAGAAAAATATCACATCATGGTCACCAATGTGTTGCAGGTGTATGGTCAAGTGTTTAGTTCAAAAAAGATGTCTCCTGATATATTTATCCCACAAAAAAAATGGCAGACTCAGAATGTGAGTTCAAGTAATAAACCTGAAAATGCAACAACAAAACTATATATATATATATATATATATATATATATATATATATATATAATTATTTATTTAAAAATATGATTCCAACACGCTATATAAGAGTTCTCATGTTTCAAAACAACAGTCGAAAACTTCAATATAATTATTTGAATTAAATTGAATTAAAGTACTAAGCTCTGTTCCATCTTCAAGCGAAATTTTTTTTTGAGTAACTTATTTCTGAAATTTACGTGTTTTATAAGCATATTCATTATTAAAATCAAAATTTCTATCGTCACGGCTAGAGCAATTGTTTAAAGAAAAAGGGGCGTAAGGTGTTAATAATTTGTATCAATATCTCGGTTACATTCACAGATGTCAAGTCAGGGTAAGGTTGGGGTGTCTAAATTTAAAGCGGAAGAAGACATCGCCTAGTATATATATATAAATTGTGTATATTTAGCCAGCAATTTTTCATTAATGCATGTTTCATTAAATAATATAAACAAGTTTTATCTATTTATTTTAAGTAAGTTCCTTTCATATTGTCTGAGAAGCTTAATCGCATTATCACTGAAAGACGAAAGCAAATCACCATATTGATACATGTTTAAATCCAATTTAAGCTTTCGGCTTACATAAGCCATTATTAAAGATGACAATTTCAATAAATCAAACAACACACAGACAAAACAACAATAATAATCCGACCTTGCTGCTTGAAAATTTAGTTTACAAATTCAAGTGCCCTCTGGGAGATTGTATCTCCAATGGAATAAATAATATTTATGTTGGTCACACCACAAACTCGATTTCAGGGTGCTTATCATTTAAATGATAACTCTAATATTTTTAGGCATTTAAAACAACATGCCTGCCTGCATACTCAATTCTAGAGAATCCTCGTTGACAACAAACTACACTTAAACATGAAAACAATAAACAAAAAATAAAAATTCTTGAAGCTTTATACATAAAAGAGTTGAAACCTAACCTGAACAAAATAAACTATGAAATCTCCACAAATATTCTTAAATGCCTATAATTGATAACAGAAGCCATTGGTTTATACCAACGGCGTCCCATACTAAATAATTCTCGAATTGACTCTCGTGTGGTCATGTGTGACGTCACGAGCTGCGACGCGATTTTTGCTTCCGCGTCTCGTATATACGAGTTTGTCATTACTTTGAAATTTTGATATAGCTTATATATATATTTTTATATATATGATATAACAATATATATATATATATATATATATATATATATATATATATATATATATATGATATAGCTTATTGTAAAAAGTATACAGGTGCTTATTGGATGGATGCTGATACATCGTTCAAAATTAAAATAACATGAACTTTTTTTTTAAGCGTTTCACCCCAAGCAAGGTGAGAAGCCACTAGGACGCAAGGGGTTACAGAAGATTTGGAGCAAGATCAGATAGGAGTTATAGAAGAAAGGATGAGGAGAAGGATAGTGGATAGATCAAGGCAACTGGAGATGTTGATTGACATTACATTTGAATAGTTGGAGATTATAGCTTTCAGGGAAACTGGAATAGAGAAGGGAGTTCCACAGGTGAGAGGTGCGAGACATGAAGCTATTGGAGTAGAAGAGACGGGTACATTTAGAAATTTCGACAGTGAAGAGGTGAGAGCGGGATGCCAGCCTCGTAGGGCGCTTGAACTCATGAAGTCTGGAAACCAGCGTATGCAGCCCCTCGGAGCAATTGCCATGAAAGCATTTATAAAATAGACAGAGAGAGGCGACGGCGCGTCTGTGAGAGAGTGACTGTAGACGAGATGCCAGAACAGGGCCAATTATATTGCATATCCGCCTCTGGAGCCTATCAAGAACCCCGAGGCAAACAGAATGGGCTCCAGACCATATATGGCAGGAATACTCCATGCAAGGGCGGATTGTTGATTTGTAGATCTGGAGGTTTGATTCCGGGGAGAAAATTTTCCTGGCGCGGCACAGGGAGCCAACTTTTCTTGCGGTGGACGAAGCAATTGATTGTATTTATTCCATCTCAGGTCAGCCGTCAACGTGAGACCGAGCAGCCGCAGAGAGGTGCTCTCGAGAAGTTGAGCGTCAGACATTCTAATGGAGGACAGGGAAGGATCTACTCTGTCCAGAGTTCAAATTTTAAGCATACTTCAATTTTTCTTTTTTTCTATTATTGACTCGTACCTACACTTCATTTCCTGCACTTAAACTTTAGTTTTTCTTTAATAATCTTTTTATGCTATTTTAATTTGTTTGAAGTTTTTCATGTCCGCTGTACTTGGCAGGGTAGGTAGAGAAGTTGGTGGAAGTTTTTTTTTTTCACTGGTTCTTGGTTTGAAAAGTATCTAAATGATGCATGAGTTTGTTTATATGTTTTTTTGTGTTTCTTGTATCCAGGAGAAAAATATCACATCATGGTCACCAATGTGTTGCAGGTGTATGGTCAAGTGTTTAGTTAGAAATAGATGTCTCCTGATATATTTATCCCACAAAAAAAATGGCAGACTCAGAATGTGAATTCAGGTAATAAAATGTAAGGTAACGACAAAACTATATATAATGAAATGAACAAAGTCAGACAATTATTTTAAGACATTTATAAAAAGAACATATAAACATTAAAATAATGTTTTAAAATAAGTGTCGGACTTTGTCCTTTTCATAATGTGGGATGTCATCTGTTTACATTTGGATATGCATCGAGCAGATATGAATGTATGAGAGAAAATCATGAAGAATTGTGGTTTAAAAACAGTAAAATCGACCTTGCTAACTTAAACATTCCTGTGTGGCTCAATCAGTTAAAGCACGTCAGGCTATATGACGGTTACGTATAGAATACAGGTCGAATTCCTGTCGGAGGACGCATATTTTCTATGAAAATTTCTCGGACATTCAGGCCGGTAAACGTTGTTAATACTGTTTATTACAAACAGAGCATTTACTTAAATATTTGTATCTTTAAAAAGAACGTATAAACATAAAAAAATTGTCTTAAAAATATATATATATATATATATATATATATATATATATATATATATAATTGTATGTATATTTATTATCTTAAAAACTATATATATATATATTAATAAATAAAACTATATATATATATATATATATATATATATATATATATATATATTAATAAATACACATATACCTACGTTTGATGTGCAACTCGAGTTTCGTTGGTCACTCAAATCATCGGGCACACGATATAGCTTATTGTTTATTTTTAAAAGTATACACCTACTCATAGGATGGACACTGATTCATAGTTCAAAATTAAAATAACACAAACAGCATCTAGCGTTCAAGTTTTAAATTCTAAGTGTACTTCAATTTTTCTTTTTTTCTCTTATTGATTCATACCTACACTTCATTTCCTGCACTTAAACCCTGGTATTTCTTTAGTACTATTTTTGTACTATTTTAATTTTGAACTATGAATCAGCATCCATCCCATGAGCATCGGTATACTTTTTTAAAAATAAACAATAAGCTATATCTCATGCTTGCTGAGTTGAGTGTCCAACGAAACTCGAGTCACTCATCAAACGTAGAATGCTCAATACGTTAAGGAGAGTTGGATTAGGATTTATGTTATATATATATATTGAGAAAACGGGAATTAGGAAAAATAACTGCTTCTTGCGAAACTAAAACGAACGCCTTGTTGCCAACCTGAAAAGAACGCCTTCTTGCGAACCTGAAACAAATGCACGACTCTTCCGAGCGAACACTTTACGACAGCAAACGAGCAAACGGCACCCACGACTGCTGCCGACGAATGGACGACCGACCGCAACAGCTTTTGTCGCCCAAAAAAACCGCCAAACGACTCGCGCCTCGTCTTCTTGTAGTCCTCGGTCGAGTCTATTATGGTACTCCAAGGTGTGCCCGGCGAAAACACACACACGCAGTTCGAGGATGCTTTCACGCATGCTCGTTACACTCCTCCCTGATCTCGAGATCACACAAATGGCAATTTGGGGCAGGCCGTTTCTGCCTGGTGCTCCGTCTCAGTGGTATGGTCTCAAGCGCTTCCTCACTGCTGAGCTCATCCCGCATAGGTTCATCAGGCGCGCTACTCTCTGAGGTGTGTTCTTCCTGTGATTTTATATATACCATCGGGGCTTCATCATCATCTGAAGAACTAACGTGGTCGCTGACGGAATAATCCTTCCCGCACGCTGGGCGCACATCTTTTATGTGGCGCGGTATTCAATCAACAGAGACGGAGTGTGGACTATTAATTTGTGTCACCGTACCCTTGTTGAACTGTGTCGTACAGCTTCTGTGTGAATTTTTCACCCGGACAGTCTCTCCTACCGTATAAGGATTGGCAACTGTGTCGTCACGCACCAAAGCTGCATCGATACCCTTAATGAGGACCCTGTAGATGTAGGTTGCATTCGCCGATGAGTTGAAGCTGTTTTATTGTCCTTTGGAGTAACGCTGTGCCAATATACAGCTTCCAAAACTGAACACCGTGTTCTCGTCGCAATGCGCTTTATTGTGCGAGCTCTCAACTATCCCATTCCCCGATGGTACGTGGGCACAGCGACATCGTACTTGCACATTCTACATCTTTGCAAAAGCGGCAAACCTCTGTCCAAAAACGCTGTGCCATTATCCGTAAGCAGCTCAATCGGCTTGATGATGCTAGCAGAGTCTTGGCGGTGCAAGGGCTTCCAAATGGCAAAACGACTGGGGCCGCAGTCTATCAGCGTCAGGTGTAGTTGATGTCCAAAATGGGTTACATCTATCGCAACCCTGTGCCAATATTCCGCGATATCAAGCCTGCCCGGTTTCCAACGCACAGGGGCCGGGTCGATTGACTGGCATTCCTTGCATCCCCTAACCACCACTCGCACATCAGATTTTGCTACTCTTGGGTCGATCAACTTCACAAAATAGAGTGTTCTCTTCACACCAGGATGTCCGCTGGATTGATGAATGGCTCGTACTTGAGCAACATCTCGCTCTTCAGCCACAGCGCACATAGGTTCTCTGGGTTCCGTTATTTTGCGCATTTCATTTAACCATCGTTGCGGTACTCTAGTAAGTTGGTCAGCTCGATTGTTGCACGACTTGACAAGCTCTACATCAATGTCCAGCTCGTATTCTAAGGCCAACTCTTGGAGTGTGGCTAGCCGACGTCTGATGAGCATCTCGGAGGCTGCCTTGGTGCGCACTCTCGTCCGTCCGGTCAGAGTGTCATCTACCCAGCGATGCACACATGCTGAGTCTGTCCGTAAATGAATGGTTTTGGCCTTCCATTGTAATGCAAGGTTGACACCTCGCAACACAGCATCGAGCTCAGCCAAGTTGATGTGCTTGTCTTCGTGCACCGGTCGGAGCCAGCTTGCGTCTTCTGCCACGGTGCCATTGCTCTCCACAATCACACCGGTGCCTAAGGAGCTTGCATCTACCCACACGGTTACATTTTGCTCGCTGATACTCCAGTCACCTTTCACTGGATCGTACTGAGCTAGTCTCTTAAAAATGTCGTCGATCATCTGAGCTGGAAAAGGGCCCTGCACTTCACCGTCCCATCCAGTGGTAACAGTGTTTGCCCTCCGCTTCACAAATGCCGCGGCGACACGTAACCAACCGCATACCGAAAAATGACCAGTCAACTTCCCGCACAGCGAGAAGACAATTCGGCGGGTAAGTTTATCGGGGACTACGGGAAGTTCACATCCACGACGCCATCGCAGTTTTCTTTGCTCCTCCCAGAAATGCAATCTCAGTACGCGTGTGCCAATTCTTAGCCGCTCCGGGGTCTTACTTGACAGACCAAACTGCTCCAAATGTTCCTTGACGCGGACCACAGAAAACACACTTTCATTTACAAAAACGTCGTAAATATATATGGCTCAAGACGGTATTAACAATGGCCCGCATGATTAAAGGGGCAACATTGAGTCCAAATCCTAAGCGGGTTAGACAATACCTTTGTCCCTTAATCTCCACTGTTTGGAATGGCCAAAGGGACTTGTCGATGTGTACCTTCAGATAGGCCCGGCGTAGGTCCAACACTGCAGCATTTGGTCCTTGCTGACGCCATATCCCGTAATTTTTTAAAACAAACATCTGCGTTGGCCGCGTACGCGTCAACGTACTCATTGAGTTCCCGATAGTCCACAACTGGCCGAACATTCTGTTTGTTTTCCTGCAGAATGGCCATGAGGGGGATTAAAACCTTTGGGGGTCTGAGTTCCTCCTTCGGGTAAGGAAGCAGCCAGCCGTTATCTATCCACATCTGGAGTTCCCAATCATATACTCATCCCGAATTTGTGCGGGAGCTGGATATTCTGCCAGTCTATTTCTTAACGTACCCGGAGTTTGGTTGCCAGCCCATTTCTAAGATGCGGTTCACCTCCGAGTGATCTCATCGTATTCGACTTTAAAGTCGGGCTCCGTGATGGTGATGGCAGCAACGACTGGTTCGACATACTGCAGAAACTTTACCTCACCGGCGCCAGTTACAGATATTCCTCCCAACTGTTTGATGGCGTCAAGTCCGAGCAGCAAGTCGAATCCAAGCAGGTCTCCGTCCACGACTAGGACTTCCATTGCTCGTTTCCCGGACAACACCGAGCAATATGCCCTTGCCGATGACATCGATCGCAAGTGATGGTCCGTCGGTGCTTAGTACCAGCACCTTTGGATGGTTCACGACCAAGGAGACAATCGCTCGCCCCATGATTGGGTCCATCACATTTATAGCACCTCGTGTGCACATCTGTTTTCTTCAAATGTGCAGCCACTGCGGCCTGCTCTGTAGAACCAGTGCCCTTCTTCAAGATAGCGCGATCTCGTGCCAGCACATGTGATAAATCCAGGTCTTCCATCTGGAATGACGCTCTTAAAAGCTCCTCTGAATGCTCAGGCAATCCAGCAACGAATACACACTGCAAACACTTTTCTGATACGCCACCAAACAGAACCGCGAGTCTGCGCAGTTCTGCCAAAAAGACGTCGACCGTCTCCCCTGGCTGAAGGCGACGTGCTGCAAACTGCTTCCACGCGGAGAAGGGTTCTAAGGCGAAAGCCTTGCATAACGCTTTCTTAACGCAATTGAAGTCTGCGCACTTCTCCTCACTCAATTGCTGGTACGCAGCATATGCGCCGCCTGACAAACGCATCGGGATAAGACACTCAATTCGCTTCACACCACTCAACTGACATATCAGTTCCGCCTTCTCCAACCATTCCACTACCGACTGTCCAGAATCGCTTCCGTCGTGGTATCAGCTTCGAGTCGAAGGCCATAAATAGCTTGTGAGAAAACGGGAATTAGGGAAAAAAACCCAAAAAACTCCTTCTTGCGAAACTAAAACGAACGCCTTGTTGACAACCTGAAAAGAGCGCGCGACGCTTCCGAACGAACACTTTACGACAGCAAACGAGCAAACGGCACCCACGACTGCTGCCGACGAACAGACGACCGACCGCAACGGCTTTTGTCGCCCCCCAAAATACCCACCAAATGACTCGCGAGTCCATTATGGTACTCCAAGGTGTGCTCGGTGAAAAACACATACGCAGTTCGAGGACGCTTCCGCGCATGCTCGTTACATATATATATATATATATATATATATATATATATATATATATTGTCATCCACAAACGGACTGATTCACTGTATCACAGCTCCTCAGTGTGGCTAGACGTACAATTGCTTTAAGCAGGTATTGAAACCCGACTGATATCTTACCCCTAGGCCATGATGACATGGCACAAAGGAATGGAATTCTAAAGTTTTTCTTCTATAAAATTATGCCAGCAGCCCAGAGAACCCATAGCAGAAAGGAAGGGAATTTTAAAATTTTTCTTCTATACGAGATGCATATATATATATATCCCTATATATATATATATATATATATACACACACATAAGTATGATTAACTCTTCAAGTATGAATTGAGTTCTCCGGGCTGCTGGCATATATATATATATATATATATATATATATATATATGCCAACAACACAAAGAACTCAATTCGTACATAAAAGTAAAAGCACACCTATATATATATATATATATATATATATGGATGGGATGTGTGTGTGTGTGTGTGTGTATATATATATATATATATATATATACGCATACGTCTGTGTACGTGTATAAAAATTCAGATATAAATGAAATATCTCTGTAAAAAGAAAATATGAAAATATATATGAAAAAAGATTGCAAGAAAATGGTTTGGTCAAAACCTTCTATTATTTGAAATAAACATATACATAAATAATTTATCAAAATAAAATAATATAGAATAGTTACATTAATAAATTTTTTAAAATAAATATAAACGAAAAATTCAGCAGCAACAACAATTATTATAGTGTTGACTTCTAGGTTCATTTTTATATATAATATTATTGGTCAATATATATATATATATATATTTTAAGACATTTTTATGTTTAACATTCTTTTTATAGGTACAAATATTTAAGTAAATGCTCTGTTTTATAATAAACAGCATTAATAACATTTACTGGCCTGAATGTCCGAGAAACTTTCATAGAAAATATTTGTTCTCTGACAGGAATCGAACCAGTATCCTATATGGAACCGTCCTATAGCCTGATGTGCCTTAGCCGATCGAGCCACGGAGGAACGTTAAATTAGCAAGGTCAATTTTACTGCTTTTAAACTTCAATCTTCCATGAATCTCTCACGTACATTCATATCTTCTCAAAGCGTATCCAGATGTAAACAAATGATGTCACACATTATGAAATGAACAAAGTCCAACAATTATTTTAAGACATTTGTATCTATAAAAAGAATATATAAACATAAAAATGCCTTAAAATAACTGTCGGACTTTGTCCATTTCATAATGAACAAGAACAATATTTACTCACTTTATATATATTATAATGCTCTTGAAAATCTTTTGGTTGAGCACTGTTGAGTGATGGGTGAATTCTATAAACAGCAGCTGTCAGCACTAACACATCTCTCTTCATTAATGAATAGAGCACCCTGGCTGTCTGGTGTTTGTTTATATTCATAAAACAATATGCTAGAATTCGTCTTTCTCTCTGCCAAAGCACTGATGGCTTTGGGGTAGAAACTCTAACTGATACCTAATCAGTCAGGTTTCAATCCTGGTTTGAAACTTTCAGTTGTCTAGTCACACAGATGAGATGTGATACAGTGAAACAAGCCTGTATGCGAATGACATTATAACGCTCTTGAAAAATCTTTCAGTTGAGCACTGTTGAGTAATGGGCATATTCTATAAACAGTAGCTGTCAGTGCTAACACATCACTCTTGATTAAAGAATAGAGCATTCTGTCTGGCGTTTATTTACATTTGTAAAAACAATATGCTAGAATTTGTGTTTTTCTCTGCTGAAGTGCCAATGGTTTGGGGGTAGAAACTCTGAGTGATACCTAATCGGTTGGCTTTCGATCCTGGAAGCATTCGGTTGTCTAGTCACACTGATAATCTATGATACAGCGAAACAGGAGGGTAAGAATGTAATCAATCCTGACCTGGTATCTTGAATTCAGTCACTTTCTAACTGATGTGGCATGGCTTCTATCTTTTCTACAAATATTTTCATGGTAACTGCTCTGACAAGCTTTTTCCATTGCTGCCCTGACTACAGGAATTTAAGCATGCTACTAGATTGACATTTAGCTCCCACCCTTTTACCCTTGAAAACTAAATGCAACCATCACTTCGACTCCAAACAGTTTTTTTTCTCAAACTTAACGACATTGGAATTTCATTCCATTTACTTGTTTCCCTGATGACTACAATATTTAAAAATTTAAATGCAACATCAATTGCCATCTTCTATCTTCTTGAATCCCATTCATCTTTTGTCCTTTCCTCAATCATCCTTATATTCTTCCACTTTCACTCCCTGTAACCCTCTGCATATTAGTGGCATATTGCCTTGCTTGCAGGGAAATGATTAAAAAATCTGGTATAAGTGCTTTCATTCAAATTCCAGTTCATGGTTTCTGTTTTGGAAACAGAACTTTTGTTAGCCTTGAGTTTTACTTCTTTGAGCACTTCTGTTTTTTAAGGTTCCTTGAAAGAAATTTAGCATTTCTTAAGAAATAATAGAAAAGTTAGCAAAGAGACATAAACATAGCGATTTAGTTAAAGTAAATAATGTAGAATATGGATTTGATGGTCTTGCAACATTTGTCAGCATTGAAAGTATAGTAAATAATCTATAATACTCTTCACACTAGTAGCCTTGGAAAAGGCATGACTCCATCTCTTTTTTCTCTCCAATTAGAGGATAAATTGCAGGTTATTAATATATCTTTCTCATGGTTTGCCAATTCCAGTAAAGAAAAGGAGAATGACAACATGATGACTATGTCCTGAAGGAAGGACAAAAAATATACATTTGAGATGTACAGGTATGAAAATCCCCAGGAAAATAATAAAAAGAAAAACCACTCCAATATCTTTCCCAAGAAGTCTTGCCAATTCATAGAGAATAAAGAAAAGGAATCTGTGGAGAGCCATGACTGCCTATGTCCTGAAGGGAGAGGACATTAAAATGTTTACATTTGGAGATGTACAACTATGAACTGAAAACCATAGAAAAAACAAAAGGAAACCACTCGACTATCTTCCCCAGTAATAGGGCATTTCAAATGGTTATATTTGGAGAAGGACCACACTGAACTCATAACCTTGTGAAAACAGGAAACCTTTACAATGTCTTTTCAAAGAAGTCAATGATATGGTGTTTTTTAATATAAAGTTTAAAAATGTATGTCTCATATGCTATTTCAGAATATTAATAATAATGATTGTGTTAATAATAATAATAATAATAATAACCATGATTAGATTGGGCAATGGATCCACTGGAAGATATTTTAATAATAATATGAACCACTAGGCATTACAATGGAAATATAATAAATTATGGTACCGACCCAATATGTAGATTAATTTGAACAACATATTGAGACTATTGTGCACATAGTATCTGGCAGTTCAATCTTGACACTGAAGGAATACAAAGATTGATATGACTAGATTGACCAGTGTGTCCATTGGAAGATATCTTAATATTACAGAGTGTCACATGCAGAAAAATGGAATGAACATTACTCTGAATCATTCATTGAAAACGATGAAGCCAATATTTTGGGTACTTTACCATTAACACTGGCAGACCCATAAAATCTAATAGAGTAGACATTGTGATTAAAGACTACAAACAAACAAAAAATGTCTTCTCATAAATTAGGCAGTGATGCCAGAAAAAAATATATCTGTTAAAAATAAATGAAAAATATGAAAACTGTATATTGGGTAGTAATATATTCCTCTATGCCATTTTCCTTGACACGTTTAGTGATCTGGAATCTCTACGAATTAATTTCTTTATTATCAGTGACATGACAGTAATATGCACTATCTAAGATGATGGTGTTTATAAACCAAGATTTTATTCCCATTGCCTTCTTCACTGTTTGAAATTCTATTTTTTCTGGTTGACACTGAAGACCCTAGAATCCATTCTACTTTGTTATTTAACCGATAGGTGGGACAAAATTATTTGGCCCTATGCCATTTGCAATTCCATTTAAATACACCCTAGTCCATCTTGCATTACTTCAAGATTATTTCAATCCATTCATAGATTCCATGCACCGTGAAAACAATAACATATTACAGAAGGATACTCTACTGTGTCATTGGGGCCCAAGTTGCCCAGTATTAGTTTGAGGAGTAACCATTTTTGCCAGGCTTGCATGCAGTAAAGCATATATGCAACCGGTTATCGAGATGTATTTTCACTCATGATCTAGCACTTAAATATATGAGGAGCTCTGTAGAGCTATTGAGAAGGCATGGCTTAGTATCTATCTAGAAGTCTTCTATCTAATCTTGGAATTGATGACACATGTGGAAACTGAAAAAAATAATGAATCATCTGTAATAATTGAAGCCCAGGGTATGATAAAAAAACAGGTAGAGATAGGAACATTAGAAAGATACCTAGCAAGCCCTGCTGACAAAATATTCACTTATTGGCATCTCGGCTTCAGTCACTTTCCTACCACCATAATGTAGCTTTCCTTTGCCTTTCCTTTAAATAATTTCATTCTAATTCTTCTTTTCACTATGGTACATAGACTTTATGAATTTAAGTGCAGTACTTGATTGGTGACAAGGTCTCATCATTTTACAGTTGAAATGGCTAGATGTAACCGTAAGTTCTATGCTAACAGTTTCTTCTCTCACATAAGATTCACTTATTGGCATCTCGGCTTCAGTCACTTTCCTACCACCATAATGTAGCTTTCCTGTGCCTTTCCTTTAAATAATTTCATGCTAATTCTTCTTTTCACTATGGTACATAGACTTTATGAATTTAAGTGCAGTACTAGATTGGTGGCAAGGTCTCATCATTTTACAGTTGAAATGGCTAGATGTAACCGTATGTTCTATGCTAACAGTTTCTTCTCTCACATAAGATTCACTTATTGGCATCTCGGCTTCAGTCACTTTCCTACCACCATAATGTAGCTTTCCATTGCCTTTCCTTTAAATAATTTAATCGTAATTGTTCTGAAGAACTTTTTTACTATGGTCTTTTGACTTTATAAATTTAAGCACATTTCTAGATTGGTGGCAAGATCTCATCATTTTACAATTGAAATTCTTAGATGAAAACCATAATTCTACACTAATAGTTTCTTCTGTGTGTCTTGGCAGACACTATCTTCCCTGGTACTCAAGGTATTGACATAACAATGTTACCATAATACATTCAGGTAATAATAATAATAATAATGATAATAATAATAATAATAATAATAATGACAAATAAGGAATTCTAAAAGTACCAATTTTTGAGTTACCAATGTAAAATTTATTATTGTTTTTACTAATGCTGATTGGTAGAATGTGATACAGCAAATGTAACTATTAATTAATGAGGTAGTTACAACATTTTGCGCATTCTATAATTGGTTAAGAGACAACAGAAGTTATCTCCATTTTATTTTTTATTGTGCCACCAGATTAGAATTGGAAGCAAAAATATGAATGTCTATGAATGAATGAAAATAAGAAAGACAGAGAAGGAAATGCAGGGAAATAATTCATTTAAAACAAAGAAAAATATGAACTGATTAAAATTCAGATGCAAAAGATTTTTATTTTTTAATTATTTCACTACAAGTAAGGCAATAAAGCCACTAAGATACTGCTGAAGAAATACCTCCACCTAACATACACACAACCTTACAGCCTTTTAACTTTCATACTTCCACCCTATACCTTTTTTATAAATACTTTCATGGTAAATGTTTGGATTATCTTTGGATATATTGATAACAAAGTCTCATCAATTTACAGTTGAATTAACTAGATTCTTTAACACCCAGTACCCCCTTGTGTCTTAGTCATTTTAATGTCTTGCTTGGTGTAAATTTGCTTAAAAAAAAACTTTTCATTAAAGTAGTGTAGAAAATTAATATCCTGATTATGTCATTATTTTCACATATTGTTATATGTACTATCCATTTTTTTTGTTGCTCCTGTTGGAAGTCTTTAACTGATTTTGTTATTTGTTAAATATCTTTCTTTCTGATTCCGTAGCACCAGATCTGCTGCTGTATTGTTTTCTTTATGACCTAAATGAATCATTCACTTGAAGTCATTATGAATCATTGATCTGAGAAAAAGTTTGTATACAACCGATAGTTCAGACATTTCTAAACAAGTTGATATCCATATAAAAGTCTAGATCTGACAAGTCAATGAATGTCTAATAGCAACGTATCAAAGAAACGTCTTCACAAGGTTGATGTGATTTAAATTTTTCACTTTAGAAACTGTTCAAAATTGTCAAAATTATTCAAAGAGAATTCATTTCCCTAAATTATAAAATCAATTCTTGAGATTGGAATCTTGCTTATGGCAATTTAATGATTTTCAAAATGTAGTTTTCCATTGTCTTTCTGTTTATTGGTTTACAGTAAATTATGCTTATTTTTCTTGGTGCCAACAAAGAAGTTTCATACATAATTAAATATCTTCACACTGTTTTCATTTTGTAGTACATAAATGAAATCTATTTTCTGTTTACTAAAGCAAAACATGTCTAAATGTCATTTAATAACCCTTCCCTACTTTTTATTTTGAAATTTCTAAATGATAATTGCTTTTGTATGCAATATCAAAGAAATCTTAAATGTAAAATTTCGTTTCTATCACCATCGAATGACTTTAGGCAATGGAAGATACATGATAAGTACTGCTCACTCAAAACGTTTTTGCCAATTAAAAATGTGGATAATACACTCATTATTATGTGGGATATTGTAGCTAAAATAAAATCTTCCAATAGGCAATAGATGTAATTTATGCTTTGTAGTAACACTTAAACTCTAACTTATCAAACAAGAGAAATGAATTGATGGTCACATGTATATCTAAAAATAAATACCTGTTGAGATATGTTGATCAAGATTAATCTCTACTGTAGATTATAACTTTTCCTTTTCTAATTTTCTTCTGCTTACTGATTTTCTGTCAAGCATATATAATTTATTTTTTATAGTTTTAGGTTCATTTATTTTAATACAAATTTAAAAAATTACAATTATTTGTTTATTTTAAATATAAAATAAAAAACCTTTAATCACCGTTTATTTTAAGTATAAAACATAAATCACACCAAGCTGAAATACAAAATATATTTGTATTTAAAATAGGTCTTTAAATACAAAATATATTTTTATTTCTTTTTAGTGTACCCTTGCATGTCTTTTAATCTACCAATTAGTATGTCTACTTGTTGGAATTTTTGGGTACCCTGTAAGTACTAGTGAGCTTGCCAAAATGAGCTGACTCATTTTATAATTCACCAATAGAAAGGTTAACCAATCAGAAAGCTTAAAATATTCAATCTGACGTGTATAAAGGCAGCCATTTTGTTTTTTCTCCCAAAGTATCTTCACTGCCAACCTCTGATATCAAAGACTTAAAGAATTAACAGCCACTACTTTCTCCAAATCTTCACTGCCAACCTCTGATATTGAAGACATTACGGACTTCACTAGATTCTATATTCAGAGATTGCGGCAAACATGGTTAACACTACTTACATTTATATCTTGGTTAGCCTATGAACTTTTCAGCTAACCCTTTTAAATGTTTACGATATCTAAGTCAGTTAAATGAATTAACATGAATTTACATTATTTGTTGTTAACATCACAAAATTTCAGTCATTGTGCCTTCAACTTTCTTTCAATGTCTGCTGATCCAGGTAACTTCCAGCGGATTTCCAAATTTCTAATTTATGGGGACAGATTGTTCTTATTTTGTTGTCCATGTCAAAACAAATCTTTTGTTATTTTTAGAAAGAAAGTAAACAGATTTAGATAGATAGATAGATAGATAGATAGATAGATAGATAGATAGATAGATATGAAAGGATCAAAATATAGAAAAAAATAATGAAGAAGCTTAGAAAGAAAGAAAAGAAGAAAGAAAAAAGAACAAATTTAGATAGATAACTAGACAGACAGACATTCAGATAGAGAAATAGATTTTAATAGATAGATAGATAGATAGATAGATTTGAAGAGATAGATAGATAGATAGATAGATTTGAAGAGATAGATAGATTTGAATAGATAGATAGATTTTAAGAGATAGATAGATAGATAGATAGATAGATAGATAGATAGATAGATAGATTTGAAGAGATACATAGATAGATAGATAGATTTTAATAGAGAGATAGATAGATAGATTTTAAGAGATAGATAGATAGATAGATAGATAGATATGAAAATGCTGAAATAGAAATAAAAAAGGTTAGAAAGAAAGAAAAAAAAAGAAGGAATGAATAGAAATAGATAGATAGATAAGAAAAACTAAAATAGAGAGAAAAAAGATAATCAATAAATTTACAAAGATAAGAAAGAAAGAAAGAAAGAAAATAAACAGATTTAGATAGATAAATGGGCAGATAGACAGATTAACAGGCAGACATATAAATAAATAGGCAGATAAATATATATATTCAGTTCTTGCTAGCCTAGTGGATTAAAGCTCTGGTTTGTGAATTTGGTGGTATACAGAGTGTGGGTTCCATCCCTGGGCTGGGTAGTACAGACTTAACTTTACTAGAAATAGCAATAACTAGCTAAATGACAATAGATTAAGATATCCTTAGGCCAAATGATAATCTACCATCAATAGATTAAATAAAAAGTTCACTTCAAAGTTCCCTGAAAATTACCAGGGTCAACAGACACCTGAAGAAGGTCAGAGAGCCAAATCATTGGGACAATAACAACAAAGACAGGGTCATTAGTTCAACTCTAAATTATGTAGATATTGATAACACTTCATACTAGAAATTCAGAGAGAAAAGTTTCAATGTAGATTCATTTTTCTAGCAATAGAACAGGTTGATTTTGGAACCATGGTATTTGCTCTCAGTTTGAAAGTTGAGGTTTCACATGATAAATAATGTCATAAAATATTTTTTCAAAATCGTTACTGTTTTTTGAGGAAACATGTTTAAAATTAAGTCTAGGTTCAAAATTGGAGCATTGGAATTTCATTCCAGTGATCAGCGATATATTTAATGGTGTCAAAAAATTCCGTACCATTACGGGAAATAAATGTGTAAATTTCATTTACTAAAATGTTTTCCAATTGCAACATTCACCGCATTCTCAATAAATCAAGGAAAAATAAATGAAAGTTATGAATATTATAAAAATATTCACTTTATAATGGCAAAAATGGAGATTAAATACAATATATATTTAGGTTATGGCAAGTGATGAAAATAAATTCTGTTTATTCTCATATACAATTTCAGGTTTATTTTACAGTAAAAAAAAAAAAATTCTCAAAAAGAAAATGCACTATAAAACCTCATAAAAAATAAATTTCTTCATTTTAAAATCAACAGTAGTAAAATAAATATATCTTGTTTATTTATCTTGTCGCAGAAATCTTTCATCATATATTATCTAAGTTCTCATATTGAAGGCAAGAGGGACAGAGAAAGTCAGCAAATAACTTACTTAATGAGCTTGGGTAAATAATTAACAGAACCAGAATTAGGGGAGACAGAAAAAGGACATTGCTAAGATCTAAAATGGACAGGAAGTTACAGAGAACAATGATCACCCACCTTCTGGAAGGACATGGCACGTTTCTGTTTAATGTTCATGTGTGGCATTTCTCTATAACATTTTCATTTGGTGTTTATGTGTAAGGTTTCTCTGTGGCATTTCCATATAATGCTTGTGTGGCATTCCCGTATAACATTATGGTGTGGAGCTTCACTGTGTCATTTACATAACTAATAACCATTCTATAAAGCTGAACATCCAAAACTTAAGTAGATTCAATTTCTGGAAAAAGATACTTGTCTATCTCATAATTTTATGGCATAACGAAAGATAACTCCAGATAACATAATTAAATAATCAATAACTAGAAAACAAGCGATCTGGGTGATTTTGCTAATATTTCAATGTTAATTTATAATATCATCAGAAATCTTGTTTGCCATTGTAGAATTAACTAGTTTTTACATATTTTTATACAACAGGCGTTATTTTATACAACAGACTTTATTATTTGAAAAAGAAAGTAAACATTTTGTTTACTTTACATAATTTTGCATTTTCCAAGTGACAGGTGTTTATTTAAAACATGTTTTTATTTTCATGGAAGAAACTATATTTCCATTTAGGTAAGTAATAATGTTTAAATCTCTTTTTTATTTTAAATTTACCTTTGAGTTTTTTTAAAAATAGGGTAATGTTTGTACTTGTCATTCTCACAAGAAATTAATGTTAAAATTGTGCCTGTTTTTCTTTTTCTTTCTCTTTGTTTAATTTGAACAAATTTTACATCCTGATTTTCAAAATTTAAATTAATTGAAAAATATAAATTTACCTTTGATAATCTTCATTTCTCTGGTAAATAATATTGTGATATTTTATCATATATGCTAGATTTGTTTTGAAACTTGTACACATTTTTAAATTTCAGGTTTCCATTGAGAAAAGGGAATATTTAATAGCTCAGAGAAAGAAAACAGAACCAAAAGGCAGATTCCTGCTTGGAAATATTGACAAAGATGCTGTCAAAAATATCAAAAATGCGTATCTGAAGCATAGAGCTAGAGAACGACAACAGGATTCTGCAAATGTTACTTTTACATCAGATATTTTTCCACCAATGTCTTCCCATGAAGAAACAACTAATGACAGTTTTGAGCCAGAAAGACAGTCTAAGATAACTTACACTGTCTAGATATGTCATCGAACTTATTAAGGGTTATGTATCTTCCAACCTTGGAGAATGGCTTGCTAATGCCTTTATTAGACTGACAAGATATGGGGTTTCTTCATCCAAGCCTTAACTTAAAAGACATTATCTTTGATAAGTCAAAAATAGACAGGGAAACGGTAAAAGTAACCACCAATCAGAAGCACATTCAGAATCATGAAAATATCATCTGCATTGGTTTTAATTGCAGAGTTGATAAAGAGTTGATAAAGACGTTTTGCAACACAAAGAGATTACAAAGGAAAACAGCAAACCAAATTAAGGAAAACCAAAGGGCTAGAGTGACACTTGACTTTCACCAGAGATGGACACTGGAAGTAGATATAGAATTATACTTAACATTGGTGGAACTGGTGTTGTTTTTGCAGAGGATTTTGCTGCTGTTTTAGAAGAATTCAACAATATAAATTCCATTAAGACAATTTCATTAAGACAATTATTGTGGAGAATACCAGTACAAACACTGGCTGCAAAGCAACACTTTTTACAGCTCTGGAGAAAAAACTTAAAAAAAAGTTGCACACCTTTGGCTGTTGCCTTCAATATGCAGCAGGAATTTTTGGAGGGAAAGTGAACCCTAGATTTGCTGCCTGGAACTAACTTTAGCCATCAGGTTAATGTGTTTATGGAACAGACACGCCAGTCCATCAGAACACTATATTAAATTGTACAGCCTTATAAAATTTATAATTGATATATATGCCGTTAGTTGGTTTGAAATTAAAAGGAATGATTAATTACATAACCAACTACTATATATCATCAGCATGATCCAGAGAATAAATCAAGAGTTGACTGAAATGCATTAAAAAGTTTATGGACCAGAAATATTTTTTTCGTTTCAGAAGTAGTGAGCCACTAGAAAAGAGATTAAAATATGACATTCAACTCTGAAGCAACACTCTGGTCAAATTAACGTCTTATAAAATGGAGTTTGCGAACATGTACTTACAAAAAACTTTTCAAGTAATGAACTACAAGTAATGAATAAAACAACATTTGAGTTGCCAAATTTACCTGCACATTTGCAAGGTGTGGAAAGAGCAGTTGAATTAACAACTGAAGCTTCACAAATTGTTTTATAGACAAGAAGCTAGGCACATTATTTGCCATTAAATAAGACTTTCATTTATTTCAAAGGGAAATCATACTGAACAAATTATGATGTAATGTGTTATACAGTGCAATAGTTTTAGTATGATTTTCAATAAACAATTTAAAGTATTTTGTCTTATAATTAGTGCCCAGCAATTTTCAGAATTCCAGGTCCGTTGTTAGTTCTGCGTATTGCTGGTCATTCCCTTTCATCATGGAAGAGTTCTCCAATATACTCACTCCAGAGTCTGTCTATATTTCTGAGACGAGGTATTATGTACAGTATTTACATTAGTTGGACTATTGTCCTCATCTTTGTCGCCATATTTGTCACAACGTTTCGGCCATTGTACGCTCCGACCTTCTTCAGGTGGTTGGAATGTCGACTTGACTTGACTTGAGGACACATGGCACAGTGGATAAAGGTGTTGATTAGATCCAGTGACAGACCCAAAGAATGTGAGTTCAATACTCTTGAGTTCAATACCCGGTTAAGGCAGTGGAGAACTCTCAGAGGGAAAATTAGCAGGAGATAACTGATAACTGACATCCATCAAACATGGCACATGGAACTAGAACAGTCTACCCCAGTGATCGAAATAAAAGGTTCAGTTCGAAACGTTGTGACAAATATGGTGACAAAGATGAGGACAATAGTCTGACTAATGTAAATACTATACTCACTCCAGCGTTGAAGAATTTTTTCCTTCTCCAATATGAGTGTTCCATCATTTGATTTTAGGCAGACTGTTGACAAGCATGTCTTCTGTCCTCTTAGTTTTCTTATTTGTTTGTGCATGTCTCTTTTGGTGGTAGTACTTTTATTTTTTTTTTTTATTAATTATAGTCTAACAAAAGGTGTAGTATCATATTCATTGTTTAGCCTTTTTTGTAATCAATTACAATTTTTACAGTGTTCAACAAATACTGTAAAATATTTTATATTTTGCTTGTGGTGATTCATAATTAGAATTCTAGTTTGAATATATTTTCAATTCAATGTATCTAATATAAAAGATATCAACTTTATTTGGATTTATTCTTGAAATAATAAAATTATGAAGTCACCATGTAAGCAAAAACCTGTGAAAATTTGGTATTTCTGTAAATTTTTTCCAGACAGTATTTATACCTCAATGCTCAAAAATTGGTAAAATCAATGAATCTAATTTTTTGGTGTCAATACTTAACAGATCAATCCCCAGCTCTTGCACTAAGTGCCATGATGATTTTCTGAAAAATGTGAAAAATCAACCTGCCATATAATATAGTAAGTCTATTGGTTAGAAATTTAATCTCACCATGTGAAATATTTGACCAATCAGAGAAAACTAAAAACTTATTTTTTCTAAAACTTGCTTTTGGTAAAAAAATTTTAATTCACAGATTTTGACTTTCTGATATGATTGTTCCAAGCTGTTCAAACCCAAGAGAAGACAGTATTTAGTCACCCCCACGTGGGCATCATGTGGCACAAGGCCGGTTTAACATGGGATCTCCGAGCCCATGGGCTCAGCCAAAAATATGCCCATTTAACCCGTATAAATGGATTCAAGACACAATAATTTAATGATAGAACTTTTTAATGACAGAACTTTTTAATGACACAATATTTTAATGACAGAAATTTTTAATGACACAATATTTTAATGACAAATTTTTAATGACAAAATATTTTAATGACACAATATTTTAATGACAGAACTTTTTAATGACACAATATTTTAATGACAGAATGTCCGACATACTCACTTTATTTTTATTTGATAACTTAGAAATTATTGTTTGCAATATCAGGACTTTCATAACTGTAATTTAACATCTATTTCCAGTTTTTATTTTCTAAATGTGATAGGTCCTGATCTAGCATTTTGTCCATAGTCACTTTTTTTATGGCAACTGCCCTGATGAGCTACTTTCACTTCTGCCCCAAGTGCATGAATTTAAGCATACTACTAGTTTGGGATTTTGGTCAAAACGGTTAAATTTAACCACCTCTTCTAATCCAACAGCTTCTCTCACTCTTCCTGACAGTAGAACTCCCTTCTTCTTACTTGCTCCCCTGATAATTATAATCTTCAAAAATTTAAATGCAATGTCAATCGACATCTTCTGATGCTTTGATCCTGATCCCTGTTCTTCTCTATATCCTTTCATCAAACACCCCCTCTTTACTCTTGCTTTCATTCTCTGTAACCCCCTTACATGCTAGTGGTACTCCCACCTTACTTGGTGTGAAATGCTTAAAAAAAAGTTATCTTTGAACAATATTGAAATTTAAATAAAATTTATATCCTTTTTTTCATTTTATTTTACAATTCATATTTGATATTTATTTTGAAATAACTGCAATCCAGGATTAAATTTAATATATTTTCCTCATTTTTATTTTAATATTGCTATCGTTTTTTTTTTTTATCCAAAACTGAGTTGGGCTTAAATGTAATTTCATATTCTTTTCTCTTCAGGTTTAAACACCAGCAATCGAGACTTAAATAAAATATACTATCTTTATCTAATTCTTATTTTAAAATTCATGTTTGATACTCATTTTTAAACACTAGTAATGCAGACTCAAATAAATTGATTTTGATGACTGCACAGTATAGTTGGGTCAGTTGGGGACCCTTTGTGAGAAGAAAAGCACAATGACACAATTCACTCCACCACAAATTTGAAAAGCTTTTGCTGTACATCTTGGTATTCCCACCAGAAGCTCCAATATGAAAATTTCAGAGTGTTTAGGTGTTGACCTGAGGACAGTGCAGAGTATTCGAAAAGAGCTGGATGATATATCCACTCAACATCATGGTGTATGGAGTGATCATTAGTGATGGCAATGCTATGCATCCATTCATCATCCCACAGGGCTTCAGACACAAAACAGAGACCTACATCAAATGCCTTGAAGAGTTAGTGTTGCCCTGAGTCAAGAAGGTGGCTGCTGGAAGACCCTATGCCTGATAATTGGATTTTGCACCATGTGACACAAGCAGGATAATCCAGGCAGCAATTCAGTTTTTTTTTTAAATTTCATAATTTATATTGATTTTTTAAACCAGATGTAAATTAAATTTAATATTCTCTTCTCCCATTTGTTGTAAAATTTGTAATTGTTATCTATTTTTCTCATCAATATAAAAGTACCAAAAAATTCTCAGATTTTATTTTACTATGCATAAATATCTATTTTTGTATACAACATCATGGCAACCTTAAAACAATATCCTTCCCCTATTTTTCTTTCGTATTTCTCAGTGATCTCTAATTTTTGACTTACAAAGCAAAACCTGATGGATGGGAAGATAGAACCAAAATGACAGAACAAAGTAAGGAAAAAGTTATTTTGGTTCACTGTCAGCTCAGAGTAAAGAGTTAGTTAAGTGTTATTCAGGAAAAGTTAGTTAGTCATCAGTCAAGTTACTTACCGAAGAGACAATGATTGCAGAATTGAAGGTGAGGAAATAGAAATGCAGTAATTGAGAGAACCGTTTTTTTTTTTTCAGTCGAAACACTTTTGTGCACTTGCTTTAGCTGTTCCTTGTTTTAAAATGGATCATTTCTAAAAAGAAATAAAACAAATTTTTTACAGACATTGGTTTCCTTAATGTTCCTTGGTTTATAATGTGTTATTGCAACTGTATGAAATATCTTCCTCAAAGATGGAGGATATCAACAGAAAATAAGATGTGCTAAAATGTTCTTGAATGACCTGCTTTTGAAGCACTACTTAATGGGAGTATAACAGAAGACAGCAAGGGAAGAAAGATTTATTCTCCTATTTGTATTTTCCCCCATTATGGGCATTATTATATCCATGATATAATCACCCCATATTTCACAAACTGAACAGAATAGTGGAAAGTAAATGGATGAAAAACATGCTTTGTTCTCAGAGAGGCTTTTATATCACTGAGACATACAGAAAACTATATATCCATATTTACATGTGTCCCATGCAGAGAATATTATACCATATCTACACAGCAAAGCAGAATGCAAGGAGAATGAAAAGATAGGGTTTTATATATAATATTGAAATTCTTCAGTGTTTCTGGAGAAGCCATGTTCCAGGTCTCCAGATTCAAACAGACTGGATTCATCTATCAAGTTCCAGATGAAGGCATATTGTGCAAACAGGAAACAAATTGAGCACTGAGAGCTGGAGCTTCTTTCTTTAACTGGGGAAGATATATTTCTAAAGAGAAATGGAACCAAGCTTCTGGGGTGGGGGCAGATTTAGCGTCTGCCCAGGCATCTAAAGAAGGCAAACTGTTGGTTTGGCTGCTGTAAACAAACTGAATGACTGGCCACTTTTGCTACTGTATGAAGTGACGTCACTAAGCAACTGTTATATGATCCGTATGACTTACTTCCACCAAATAGAAATAATCTACAGGAATGTGAACTATTCTGCACTCTATTCTAAACTGATTTCAAATGATATGTGGTATATCTAGAGAGACACAGGAAATATTAGAAACTTGACAAATAAGCTGTTTTTTTTAGTTTGGCAGCAATAAATCTTGGCGTAAGATATACAGATAACACTGTGTGGATGGCAGGCATAGACAGAAGACTGTAGGAAAGCCTAAAGATGATAATAAGAGAAAGAAAGAAGAAAGAACTGTTAAATGTAAGAAGGGAGTTTATATGGTCATCTGAGAGAGGGAGAGAGAGAGAGAGAGAGAGAGAGAGACAGGAATGGGAACTGTGAATTGGAGACATTTTGTAGTGAAGATTTACATGCTCAATTTGAAAAAAAAAAAAACCTGAATAAATGCCTATATTGTTCAAGGGAAAAGAAAAGAAAAAGAAAAAAAAAACAGGCAGAAATATGATCCCAGTTTTGAAACCTGTTGCACCTGGCCTTCTGTCAGCAGTGTTTCCATCCAGGCTTCTGGTGTCAGGGCTTCCATCCAAGTTTATTTCAGCAGTTTTTCAATCTGGGCTTTTGTCCCGCATTACTTGTGACTAAAAACATGGGCAGTTAGGTAGATGGCAAAAAAATCATCATCAGTATCAGCATTAGTTATGTTTCCTTCAAGTATTTGTTCCTGGTGCTGCTCATTTCCTTTAAGAGAAAATGTCACCGTCAGAATTGTCCTGTGTGTTATTTGCATTATCCCCCAACGTTTACACAAAATTAGGTGAAAGTGTCACCTAGCAAGTGCTCTTGTGTTTATTTGCATGGAATTTTCTATTATCCCCTACATCTAAACAACAATTTAAATATCTGGAAAGTGAAGGAAAGCAAGAAGAAAGGACTAAATCCCAATTGCAAGAAGACAGAATGCATGGTTGTCAGCAAAAGGAACAACCTAACATGAAAATTATAATTTGGTGATACCATAATCAAAAAAAGTGAAAAAATTTAAATATCTGGAAATTTTTTTAGTAGAGAACAGAAAGTGCAACACCAAAATCTGAAGACATGTTGCTATACTAAAAGATGCCTTCCAAACTTTAAGCAACGTATTAAGCAACAAGAAAATTTTATTAGAAACAAAGAGTACTGTAAGTTCAATTGTTCTATATGACAGTGAATGCTGGACAGTTTCCTCATAGATGAAGAAGAGACTTGAAGTAACAGAAATATTGGTTTTACTGAAGGATGCTGAGAATACCATGGCTGGAGCATATAAGCAATGAGGAAGTTTTAAGGATGATGAATACAAAAAGGATGCTTATCCTTAGAATCAGAAACAAATACCTGGAATTTCTAAGATACATAATGAGGAAATATGGCTTGAAAAAGGTGATACTCACAGAATATTTTGATGGCAAAAGGCCCCATAGGAAATATTAAGTAACCTATCTAACAAACTTGTGTAAATGGATGCCAGAACAAGAAATGGTAGGGATAGTAGGAGGAAAAACATTGCTTAGAGTTACAAAGTATAGGCAGTTGTGGAGAGTCATGGCTGTCCAAATCCTTAAAGGATATGGCAAATAAAATGCAAAAAATGTAATGTTAAGATTATTATTATTATTATTATTATTATTATTATTACTGAGTCAAAGAGTAGCATGCAACAAAGTGACTCTGGGGTAGGAATATACAAAGCCCAATATACACATTGTGACATCCAGTCGCATGCATATATATGGACATGTGCATCACAGCCAAATGGTTGCAATATGGTAATATATTTTGTTAAATGCAGCACATAATCTTGTAGGTGGGCCCATATTATAGCTTCAGGTCAGATAACCCAGTCTGCTTAGATCTTCTCTTATTGAGGAGGTCTACAAATATCCAGACATGACTCCCAAGTCACCTTGGTTGCCTATTCCTTCAAACTTTCAAATAATCAGCATGATGAACTCCCTAATTGTAAATATATATATATATATATATATATATATATATGTGTGTGTGTGTGTGTGTGTGTGTGTGTGTGTGTGTGTGTGTGTGTGTGTGTGTGTGTGTGTGAAATCCCTAATTGTAATATATATATATATATATATATATGGGTTAGTGCAAAATAATGACATAAGAATGTCGTTTCTTGACGTTAAAAAATACGTAAAAAAACGACATTATTACGTCATTATTTTGCACCAACCTAATATATATATATATATATATATATATATATATATATATATATGAGTGTGTGAAAAATTTTTAGTGGTACACCAACTAAATAGTATTCTTAAAATAGGGAACATTTTTATTAATCAAAAAGTCAGATACAAAAGTATTGTCACGGTTAAAAATAGAAATCTTAAGGTACTTTTCGTCTGATGCTTTCTCCGAAGAAAGATTATTGGAATTAAGCAAAAACTACTGAAAGGAAACAAACCTCCTTGCATTAGAAATAAGAAAGACAAGGCAGAGGAGAAAAAAAAATTAAAGTTGCTCAAAACAAGACAAAAACCCACCGAAGAGTGCCGGTTTATTTTTCCGCTCTCTCTGCCTACACAGAATCAGATAAGACATGTTGATAAAAACCGCCTCCAAGCCCTGTTTTGTCCAAGCCCTGTGTTGTTTCATCCAAGCCCTGTGCAGCACAGAGAAGAACTGTGCTGAATAAATAGACTGACAAGTGACAGAACTCAAAGAATTGGTCTCCAATGGCAGACTCATGTGCCTGTGAGTGCCAGGATGCTAATGAATCATGTCTCCATATAAAACTCAATACGTTCTGTGCAATCCTCAGTTCTACTCACATAGCCAGCCTCACACTGACACTTAAAAAGATAAATAACAGAACCTCTGTTGATTGGTGGGCAAGATACCCTTACAGAGAGATGAGAAAGCACAGAAGCAAATATGTTCCATACTGTTACACAATTGAAGCAGTATATGACAGTTGAGGAGATTTTATCAGAGCATCATTAATTATACAAGCCAATCCAAGGTAATCTCATGTAGGCAACAGTACTTAAGTGAACCAAATGTTTTAATTTCATTAAACTTAGAAATTTTAAGTCTAATGTTTGTTTTGGTGAGACTCTTGGGCTCCACTTACATCGTAGCAGCAGGAATTAGCCTTGTGTTCATGGAGATAAAACATAGTTGATAGAAATAACATGTACAGAAAAGAAAGCATAGTAAATTGTATCTTAATTTCATACAATTTACTTATATTTTTTGTGTATATTAGTGTGTGTATTTTTTAGGTTACAATTGTTTTATGATACATGTGATAAAAAGTTTCTCTGTAGAATTACAAGCCATATTCAGAGAGAAGTTGGACATGTGTTGCCCGTAACAAGGTTCATGGTGAAGAGGTTCAATTTAATGTCTTTTGCCATGATGTCCGTATTTCCAGCAGGAACAGCTTTTGTTGCATGCTGGGAGTATTTTTATCATTTGTAATTCTTATTTAATTTATTTTATAGGACGTTTTTGTGTTATTGTTTTATTTTATTTATAAATTTCATTATTATTATTTTATATTTTATTTTTATTTATTTATAATAATAATAATAATAATAATAATAATATCCATACATTACATCCCTACCAAATTAGCAGAGCTAATCGGTAGTGATGGATGACTATTTGAAGTAAAAATAACCTTTTTTCTTTTTTGTGTTGTTTATTATATGAACATGGCATGTAGTTGTGGTTTTTTTATGCTTGTATTTGTTGAGGTGGTTGTTTTGAAGAGCATTCATCAGTTTGTTTCGGTTTGTTCAGGGCAGTTTTTTTTAGGTATCTTGTCATTGTTTTTTGGTGTCACTGATTTCATCTCTCAGTAACAACTGTGAGGAGGTATTTTTTTTGTTTTTTTCTTAATAAAACAATAACATTTAAACTTTCTTTAAAATAAATTTAATAAATAAATTAAAAATAAATTAAATTAAATTAAATATAAATAAATTAAATAAATAGATTAAATATAAATAAATTAAATAAATAAATTAATTAAAAATAAATGAATTAAATGAAATATAAATAAATTAAATAAATAAATAAAATAAATAAATTAAATATAAATAAATGAAATTAAATATAAATAGATTAAATAAATAAATTAAATAAATAAATTAAATATAAATAAATGAAATTAAATATAAATAAATTAAATAAATAAATTAAATATAAATAAATTAGATTAAATATAAATAAATTAAATAAATAAATAAAATATAAATAAATTAAATATAAATAAATTAAATAAATAAATTAAATAAATTAAATATAAATAAATTAAATTAAATATAAATAAATTAAATAAATAAATTAAAAAAATAAATTAAATATAAATAAATTAGATTAAATATAAATAAATTAAATAAATAAATAAAATATAAATAAATTAAATTGAATATAAATAAATAAATAAATAAATTAAACAAATAAATCAAATATAAATAAATTAGATTAAATATAAATAAATAAAATAAATAAATAAAATATAAATAAATTAAACTAAATATAAATAAATTAAATAAATATATTAAATAAATAAATTAAATATAAATAAATTAAATGAATAAATTAGATAAAAAATAAATTTCCTGTTATTTGTGCACATTTTATTTCCTATCAAGTATGCATTTTTTCTTTGTAAACACAAGCCTAATTTCTACTGCTATGATGTGAGTGAACCACCTCCCCACCAAATTTCAGAGCTCACCATAGTCAAAATGGGCCAAAGCAGAATTCATACATCCTAGGACAATGGGAGCCAACAGGTCAAATTCTACCATATACCTGCTTTGAGAGGAACATACTTATATGAAATTCAAGCAATCTCTTCTGAAATTTAACCTCTTTTTTTGCAGTGTCATCAAATGATGTATCACCTAATTTCCAAAATTTACTAGTATTGTCTAAAAACCAAAACATATTTTGGACAAACAACTATTTATCTTAGCCAGTGAAACCCTGATGATGAGATTGGAAAAAATATTGAAACTACATCAGACTTTTTTCTTTTCTTTGACATTGACATCAATATCAATCAGCCTAAATCAAGAAGTCCTACTGAAGAAACATATATCTACCAAAATAGGAATATAGGCAAATGGCACATAACTATTTTGTCAACTTCAAATTCTTATAAGTGTTAAAAATATCTTCCTGTAAATGTATCTTAGTAATATGTGAGCTTTAAAATGGTGAGATGGTTAAGAGTTTTCCTTAAAGGACATGACTATCCATCACTTTCTCTCAATGACTGATTTATTATACACTGTTTAATTGTCAGTACTTTTTTGTTTGAATATATCCTCTCAACTTGCCCTACAAGAGAAACGGCTGTGAAATATTTCAGTCTGTGTAATGGGATGGTATCAAGATTTGAATCAATTACGTGTGAAATTATTTCTGTTGAACCACAAGTGACAAATGTCTCTACCACTTAAATACAGATTAATGTCTAACCTACTGGTCATTTGTGTTCGAGCTCAGAATATTAATCATTTGGGATGGGAATATTTTTATGAGTGTTCATCTTTTATAAATTCTCGTAAGGCCAAATATTGTCAGGGTGTCCCTCTTTATATCAGTTGAACAAAACAACCTGTACTGCTAATACACAATGAGTATTCATCTATGTATGGAAAAGAAGTGGACATGTCATGTACTACCTACTTATTTTAGGTGCTATGGATTCCTTGGATGGTCAATCCTTTTCTTTCCTTTTGAAGGTAGGCATCACTGGCTGGAGCCTGAAGTGTGCTTCACATCATGTCCAGACCACAGATCAACAAGCATCAAGTTGGATCTGGTCAAGATCAAAAATAAACAAGGTTAATAAAAACCATGTTCACAACACAATGCTTCTTCTGACATGAAACACATCTGTTTTCCTTCCATTCTATGTTATTGATAATGGTTACTACAAACACATTGTTTATTGGTTAACAAACAAAAGCAAATGCTTTTAACACAACATTGAAAATCTGACTTACTCACAGTAGAAAAAAAATATCACAAGAAACTGACACGTCTACACAAAAAAACAATACACTGCCCAGTGGCAAAAGCTGCTGGTGGCGCCAAGGGTGACATTACTGCCTTACCCACCAAAACTGTTACCTCCCCTGGTTGGTGGCTGATGATGGCAGGGTATCCACATGCTTTCACACATTGTATGTAGAAAATATGCTCCAACATTGCAAAATGTGACACAAGGTTGTTATACTCTGCCTTAAATTAGTTCTCTTTCTGATTTATTCTACATGTTATACGGATGTGAATGCTAAGAAAACAGAACCAAAAATTAGGCACTCTGAGCATCACATCTGGCCCCTCAAAAATAAATCCCCTCAAAAAAATATAAAATGCAGCATAAATAAGCCAATCATTCATATTCTGTGTATTGGCAATTTTTTTTCTTACAGTGAAGTTCACCCTGTACAAGGCCTGGGAACCACTCAAGGTAGACTATTACATTAAGGGGCAGTTTATATAGATAGGAGGGGAAAATAATGGTTAACCGTAGACTTGACAGATTAAGATTGTTGTGATTGAGAGCCGGTTCCACAGAGTAGTACCTTGCAGGAAGAAGCTGTTTGAGTGGAACTTACTTCTCCTTGATGGAATATAGAGGGAATGGGGGGGTTGCTGCAATATAAGTGGCATGGTGGATGCTTGCCCTGAAGGTTAGGACTCATGGAACTAAAGAATATATTTCACCCCAGCACTTTCCATGGAAGTAGCGATAGATCAGTGAGAGGCTGACCACACCCCACCTGTGGGAGATAGGTTAAAGGATGGAAAATAATTTGTCTGCTACAAGTACTTGGAGACACTTTTGAACTCTGTCAAGAATGGAAAAGGAGGTCTGGGCAGCTCCCACCCAAATGGGACAACTGCACTTCATTCTTGGCCTGATCTGGCTCTTGTAAATTAGAGGATAACATGAGGAGTCAGTACAGGGAACGGTACAGGAAGTTGACAATTTTTCCTGCATCTTTAGCAATGGATCATGTGCACAAGTTCCACTTGAGGTCAGGTCTGAGTTTAAGAGCCCAATAATGTCTCAAGGCATGGAGCCTCCTTGAAGGAACATCCGTTTGTCATGATAGGCGTTAGTTTGGCGTTTCATACAAAGAATTTTAAATTAACAATTTTTTCTTCTTTTCCTTTCACGTCACTGGCATTACTTATTTCATTTGGTCTTTTCTGCTACCATATGTTTGTTTATAACAAGGTCAAGCTAAATACAGGATCAGAAAACTTGTACAGAAATTGCTCAAGCTCTCTTGGCACTTCTCTTTCAGTGGACACATCTGGCATCAGTTAATGACCTCAGTCCCCTCCAGAAGGTGGCACTGACTGGGTTGGGCACTCTGGGTCTTGAGGTAAAAACCAGAGATGACACATAATTTGCTATCAGCCTTTTTTATATAATACTCTTGTAACATAAGTGGTAACATTTATTTTGCATAACAAGTTTTAAACATATTATTATAAATATTTATATCTACTTCTGCTAAAGCCTCTTCTGCCATCTAGTTAGACATGGGTAAGAAGGACAGAGGAAAACAGTGAATAACAGCTAATGAGCTTGTGTAATTTGTTCACAGAACAGGGATTAGGAGAGATAGAAAAATGGAAAGGAAATTTTGGAGAACCAAGATTTACCACACCCTGAAAGGACATGGCACATAAAAAAGAACAAGAATAAGCTTGTGTAAATGACTGGCAGAATAGAGATAGCAAAAAGACAAACTTTATTAAGAGCTACAAATGAGAGGAAATTGTGGAGAGCCATAACTGACCACCCTGAAGAGACATGGCACATAAAAGAAGAAGAAGGATGAATATGTTTAAATGATTGGCAGAACAGCAATAAGGAGAGTTAGCAAAAAGAAAAAAATTGCTATGAGCAACAAGGGGTAAGAAATTGTGGAGAGCCATCATCAAGGGACATGTTGTGAAGGGACATGACACATAAAAGTAAAAGAAGAATGAGAATGTGTAAATGATTAACAGAAGAGGGATTAAGAGAGAGAGCAAAAAGACAAACCTTAGTAAATGATACAAAAGATAGGAAATTGTGGAGAGCCGTGATCGAACAGATCTTAAAGGGACACGGTACATAAAAGAAAAAGAAGAATGAGCTGGTGTAAATGAATGAGAGAGTAAGGTTTAGGAGTGATGACAAAAATATACAATATATTAAGAGTTACAAAGGTCAGGAAATTGTGGAGAGCCATGATTGCTTACTTTCTGAAGGGACATTGCACATAAAAGAGAAGGAGGAAAATATCTTATCAGCCACTACATAGCAATCATTCTGTTCCTGGCCCTCATCACCACTGACAAATTATCTTGAATCATCTTGGACAAAGAACTATAATTAAGGCATTTACCACATCATGGTGGTCTAAAACAGCATAGCAATATTTTGTGTCTTCTTCCTAGAATTGTTCCTTTATGAGAAACTGGCAAAAAGATTTATAGCATTCCATGCAGTTGTTAAAAAGCATATAATGGAGATAGCATACTTATACTTTTCTTTTCTTTTTTTAGTTCATCCAACAGAGGGTCCAAGAGCCACTCAATGTAGATTCTTATTGAGTAAGAGACAGGGGAAGTAAGAGAGTATTATGATGTTGAGTAAGATAGATATCAGTTGAACCTGGACTTAAAAAGACCAAAATTGTAATCGTAAGGACAGCATTCACTTGGGAGTTTGTTCCGCTGAGTAACAGTTCTGATGAAAAAGATGTCTAAGAGGAATTTGCTTTTTATCAAAGGAACATAAAGAGAATGGGGATGGTTTACCACCATGAAAATGGCATGGCATTAGATATTTCTTTTTTTTAAGTGAGTTCACCCCAAGCAAGGCAGTAAAGAGGTTACTGTGTGTGGAAAAATTGGAAACAGAAACTTTACTAAGGATCGATAACAAAAGAAAGTAATTTTGTGGCTTTGTTAGGGGCCTGAAATAAAGACACAAAGAGAGCAATTGAGTTAAATATATTAACAGGAATTGGTAATACAAACAGATATAAACGAGAGTGTTACAGCAAGAATGTTCAGTCTCACTGTCAGAGATGACTGCTGGAAACTTTTCTCTTCAAAAGGCAGTACCTGCTCCTATTTATAGCTGGGGGAGTCCATGCATGCATGGGTAAATTACCATAACAGATAGATAGATAGATAGATAGATAGATAGATAGATAGATAGATGAATGACCAAAATGAAAAATCCAACATATGTGCAGATAGATAGATAGATAGATAGATAGATAAATAAATAGATGAATGGACCAAGATAGAAAGATAGAGAGATAGTGTTGTGGCCTTGTTAGGGCCAGAAATAAAGACACAAAGAGAGAAACTGAGTTAAATAAATATATTAACAGAAACAGTAATAAAAATATATACAAATACGAGTGTTACAGCAAGAATGTTCGGTTCAACTGTCAGAGCTGACTGCTGGAAACTTCCCTCTCCAAAAGGCAGTACCTGCTCCTATTTATAACTAGGAGAGTCCATGCATACATGGGTAAATTACTATAACAAGTAATCAGGAAGACAGTAGATAGTGATTGATATTGCATTTAAACTTTTGAAGATTAAAGTTGGCTGGAAAGCATCAAGCCAGATGGAGTTTGACAAGTGCAAAAAAATAAATGTACAGTCACATCTAGCCTGTTCAACTGTAAAATGATGAGATATTCTTACCAGTCTAGTACTCTGCTTAAATTCAAAAAGTCTAGGTACCATAATAAAGAGCTCATCCAAACAATTACTATGAAAGTATTTATAGAAAAGGCACAGGGAAACAACTTTATGGTGGTGGGAAGGTAACTGAAGATGAGATGCCAAATCAGGATTAATCGAAGCAATACTTCATTTTTGGTCTAATCTAACTTTTGTAAAGATAGAACAAGACAGCAGAGTGATACAACATACCAAACATTCTTCAAGCATCTTTTGTGATGGCACAAATATACACATTCCATTTAAGATCGGGAGTGATCTTTAGACCCAGTAGGTGTTCAAGACAAGTAGCCACTTTGAGGGTATGACATCTCATCAGGATTGATGCAAGTTTGAGGTTGGGAGTGATCTTTAGACCCAGTAGGTGTTCAAGACAAGTAGCCACTTTGAGGGTATGACATCTCATCAAGATTGATGCAAGTTTGAGGTTGGGAGTGATCTTTAGACCCAGTAGGTGTTCAAGACAAGTAGCCACTTTGAGGAGGGATGCAAGTTTGATGACCCATCTCATCAGGATTGATGCAAGTTTGAGGTTGGGAGTGATCTTTAGACCCAGTAGGTGTTCAAGTAGCCACTTTGAAGACATCTCATCAGGATTGATGCAAGTTTGAGGGGTATGACTTTAGACCCAGTAGGTGTTCAAGACAAGGACTTTGAGGGCATGACGTCTCATCAGGATTGGTTTGAGGTTGGGAGTGATCTTTAGACCCAGTAGGTGTTCAAGACAAGTAGCCACTTTGAGGGTATGACATCTCATCAGGATTGATGCAAGTTTGAGGTTGGGAGTGAGCTATAGACCCAGAATGTCTTCAAGGCAAGGAGCCTCTTTTGAGGGTATGACATCTCATCAGGATTGATGCAAGTTTATTTTCTGAGTTAAGTTTTGTTTGTATTTAATGATACCAGCCAGTCTTCTCCACATTAATCTGTAAGAGTTGAGTTAGTGGGGAGATCAGCTGCCAGATACTGGTCATCGAGATATTTGGAGGTTCACCCATACACTGTGGTATCATCCTTACATATATTTACTAAGGAACTGAGAACATCTGTGGGCAAAGGCATAAAGTTAAATTTGTGAATTTGAGCAAAATAAAGTAGAAAAGATTCATATGGCAGATCATATTCAGGGAGATAACATTTCAGATTACTATCTTTGGTATGAGGTCCAAATCACCATTATTATAAAGTACAAGAACTAAATGTAACACCATATAGTGTCGTCTTAGGAATGAGGTGCAGATAAGACTTAGATAACCTTGCAGCAGAATGAGAAAATTGAAAGAAGGAGCATGCATTATTCTCTCCCGGATGAGGTCTAAAAAATAGGTTGGGAACATTATTAGGGAGCAGCATACATTATCAATTATTAGGTGAGATATAAATGATACATGAGGAATATTACTGGAGGTTAAGAAAATTAAAGAAATCCTGTTTGGGATGAGGTCTAAATAATAGATTGAGAACCTTAATGTAGTCTGAGAAAATTGCAAAGAAAGTAGTATACTTTATCCGCAATGTGATCAGTAAAAAATGAATATACTTTTAATACAAGTTAATATGTAATAGTAATAATATACTAGTATTATCAACAGTCTTTAGATGTATACATGTATTAAGCTTTAGATTAGATATCCTTAAAAATAACAAAACTTTTGATATTAAGGTTACTGAGTGAAGACTGATCTTTCTATCTATAAACTTATCTCTGATTTTTGCTTTAATTTTATTATTCAAGATTATCCAATGGATGTCAGATGGCATTTAATCCAGACTGGTTGGATAAGGCAGGTTTATCCCACATTTCATTTTTTTTTAACTCACTCTCTGATTATGATTAGCAGGCTGTATTCTGAAGATTTCTCAGAAAAAAAATGTTTATTATCGCTGCAAGTCCTACCTCTTGCTATTTGCTTTTATCCAATCGAAGAATATGAAAATTAATGGTCGACATTGGCATAACTCACTTCCTGATTTGATGTATTTCACACTATCATCAAAATTGTTAAGAGTTTTCTATATTGGCAGTTCTTGAAGTTCAGTTTTAGCATTAATTCTGATCCAAAAATATCAAAATTAATCAAATACTGAATACAAAATTAATCAAATATTGAATAATGATATTGAATTATCTCAGGTAATTAACTTGGCTTAGTGCACTGTACAATCAAGGTTAAGAGAAGACTGGCTTCTGTTTGTCTTTAATTCTGGGCATTTTAATATTTGCATTCATATGCATTTAAGAATATCAAAATTAATGGCAGACATCTCAGGTATTTAAGTAATAAAATCAAGAGAGGAATGGCTTCTCCATATCTAAGTTCTTGATAACTGAATTTCACATTTATCTGAATCCAAGAATATCTAAATAAGTGGATGAAATTCAATTAACCCTGTTCATCTCTTGGCTTAAGTAAGAGCATAATCAAGATTTTTAATAGAAAATTGTTTTCCTATCTCTACAGTTCTAGATATTTGTTATTAGGATTTTTTAGTTCACACCAAACAAGGTGATAAAACCACTATGATACAAGGGTGTTGTAACCTAGAGAAGTTTACTGAATAGAATAATCAAATGAAGGTTGGTAATGAATGATAATACTTGAGACAAGAACCACACATATAAGATTCATCAGCAGCGCATAGAAGTAGTCAACTGCTAGAAGTGAGTCAAGTGAATTCCACAATGAATCTCCAACTGCAAACCAACATACAGTATTTACTACTGTATTTATGGGAATGAGGACATACCCATTATCATCCACAGGCATGCTACAACAAAGGAGTTACTGAGTGTGAAGTAAAATGAGAAAAAATAATTGAGGAAAATGCACAATAGGACGGAGCAGGATTTGGGGCAAAAGATGACGATGATTGAAATTGCATTTAAATTTTTGCAGATGATATTTGACAGGGATGCAACACACTGGAAGAGAGTTCCACAGCGAGAAGTGTGAGAAAAGGAAACCATTAGAGTAGAATACATGGTTACGCTTAGCAATTTCAACTGTAAAATGATCAAACCTAGTTGCCAATGTAGTCCTATGCTTAAATTCATGAAGTCAAGGTACTAAAGTGGAGACTTCATCAGGAAAGTTGCCATGAAAATATTTGTATAAAATTCTCAGGGAAGCTATTTTATGAATAGACTGAAATATATCTGAAACTGAGATGTCAGGTCAGGACTGATAACATTGCAGATGCTTCTGTGGATTATGTCAAGAATATCTGGGTATGTAGCAGAAGAACCTGACCAGATGTGGCAACAATATCCAGTGCATCGAAGAATGTTAGACTTATAATGGCAAATTATCTAGCAGAATACAGTAAACCAACTTTCATAGCAGCAAAATTAACTATTGTCTTGATATATTCATTCTAAATCGATTTAGTGGTAACATTTGGCTGAGCAAGTGCAATGAGTTACTCAATTTGAGCTTTGAATCAGCAATGTTGATGTAAAACAAAAGAAAATAGGTTCTCCAAAATAATTAAAAGAGATCAGTTTAGTTTTGGAGGCATTAAGATTAACAAAATTAAAGGCATACATTGAAATAACTCATTTTTTTTTTTAATCATTTCACCCCAAGCTAGAAAATAAAGCCACTAAGATGCAAGGGATTACTGAATGTGAGAGAATATGAGAAATGAAAAAAAACATTAAGGAGAGAGAACAGTAAATGAACAGGAATTAAGAAGAGAGAAGATAACAACTGAAATTGGATTAAAATTTTTCAAGGTTGAAGTTGACTGGAAGTTAGTTCCACAAGCGAGAAGTACAAGAGAAGAAAATGTTAACATAAAACTTACGGTTATATCTAGCCATTTCAGCTACAAAATGATGAAACCTTGCTGTCAATCTAATACTGTGCTCAAATTTGTAAAGTCAAGGTACAAAAGAAAAATATTTACAGAAAATAATTAATATAAATATAATATGAAATATTAAATAATACAAAATATATATAATAATATACACTGCGTGCCAAATTATTATCGAGATAACTTTTTTCTAATATTTCAAAAACCGTCCAATCAATTCACACAAAATTTTCACACAATGTTGGCAACACTGACCTGCGAAATCACTGAAATTTTCGAACTGATCTGCACAATGTAAACAAACGCAGTGTACATGATAATATATATAATAATATAAAATAATATAAAATAAATATATGATACAAAAATATAATATATAAATAATAAATATTTATAGAAAAGGTACAGGGAAATTATATTATGGTGGTGGGAAAGTGATGAAGCTGTGATGCCAGGTCAGGACCAATAACATTGCAGATTCTTCTTTAGATTTTCTCAAAAATCTCTAAATACATAGCAGAAGCACTAGCCCTGATGTGGCTGCAATATTCAATGCATGGATGAATGATAGACTTATAAATGTATAAAATAGATTCAGGCAAGGAAACATTGTCAAGCATGACAGAGTAAATTAAATTTCCTCGCAGTATATTTAATAGTTTATTCAGTATAATCTTTCCTCTTTATGCCTGTGGAATATGTTAGCCTGAGAAGGCACAGTTCATTACTTCCCTGGGGGTTAGCATGAACCATACTGATGAAAGGCACATAAAGTTCTCTTCCATCATTTATACAGGGTGTCAATAAAATCTCTTTACAATTTAAAAAGTTTATTACAAAACAAATATATGGAAATTGTTACTGATGTAATGGAATAACCTGTCAACCCCATGAGTGACTACACTATACGTAGTAATTATCTATAAGTATCTGTAAGTCAATGGACTACAGAGACTATCCAAAATCTTTTTGGCTAGCCGGTCAAACTCTCTGCCTCTGAGCAGAGAGAAACCTGGACAAGGCTGAGCCGAAGGGCAGAGCCAATGGGCAGAGCCTTGTTCGGGGATGTTGATCAATCTGATCCTGTTATCTGGGTTCTACGGGCATTTTTGGCCGAGCCTAAGGGCTCGGAGAACCCACATTAAACCTGGCCTTGTGCCACATGCAACCATCGTGGTGGGGTGGCTGAATATACAAGCCAAAATCTTTTTCGGCTTGCAGATCGAACTCTCTGCCTCTGAGCAGAGAGGAACCTGGACAAGGCTAGGCTGAAGGGCAGAGTCTCGTTCGGGGAGGTTGACCAACCGAATCCCATTTATGCGGGTTCTATGGGGAATTTTTGGCCAAGCCTATGGGCTCAGATGGCCCACATTAAACTTGGCTTTGTGCCACATCTACCCTCGTGGGTGGGGTTAGTAAATACTGACTAGTTGGAATCTTTTCAGCTATACAGTCGAATGCTCTGCCTCTGAGCGGAGAGGAACCCGGATGAGGCTATGCCGAAAGGCAGAATCTCGTTTGGGGAGGTAGACCAACCCAATCCCGTTTATGCGGGTTCTACGGGAATTTATGGCTGAACCTTCACGTATGCCTCGCATTAAACCCATCCTTGTGCCACACCTGATCATGTGGGGAGGTTAGTAAATACACTAGTTGGAATCTTTTTCAGCAGTGCTGGTCGAACTCTCTGTCTTCAGGCAGAGAGGAACCCGGATGAGGCTATGCCAAAGAGCAGAGTCTTGTTTGAAGAGGTAGACAGACTCAATCCCATTTATGCAGGGTCTACAGGGATTTTTTGGCCGACCCTATGTGCTCAATACCCCACATTCAGATTGGCCTTGTGCCACATGTGAATGCATGGGGCAGTTGCTAGATACTCTAAGCTGGGATCTGTTCCAGCTGTGCTGGTCAAACTCTCTACCTCCAGATAGAGAGGATCCCTAGATAAGGCCATGTTGAAGGGCAGAGTCTTGTCTTCGGAAACAGCTACCCAACCCCAAATTTTTGACTGAGCCTACAGGCTCGGAATCCCCACATTAAATTTGGGCCTGTGCCACATCTGATCGCGTGGTGCGGTTAGTAAATATACTAGCTGGGATCTGTTGAGTATGTGTCAGACTTACATGAGAACTACCGACCTTCCAATAGTAGTACTCACTATTAGAATGACTTGAGATGACCTTGTGCATAACTGTTATCTTTATTCTTATTGTACTGGTTTTTACAATAAACCTTTACTTATTTTATCCACCTTGTTTTTCAAGTATATATTGATCTTTGATACTGGTATTTAATCTGATCCAAGAACATCCAAATTAATTGTTGATATTGAATTAACTTTCAATACTGACTAGCTGGAATCTTTTCAGCTTTACAGTCGAATGCTCTGCCTCTGAGCGGAGAGGAACCCGGATGAGGCTATGCTAGAAAATAAAGCTAGAAAATAAAGCCACTAAGATGCAAGGGATTACTGAATGTGAGAGAATGTGAGAAATGAAAAAAAACATTATTAAGGAGAGAGAACAGTAAATGAATGGACAAAGATTTGTTTTTTCTTATCTGCAGGTCTTACTTTTTGATCTTGGCTTCAACTATAATAAAAAAATGTGCAATGTCATCCACTGAATCAACACATTTTACTGACTTGGCTTAGCTGACAGTGTGATGAAGATTTTTACAAGAAGAATGGTTTTTCATGTATGCAATTTTGATCTTTGACACTGGTATTTAATCTGATCCAAGAACATCCAAATTAATTGCTGATATTGAATTAACTTTTTTCCTGACTTGATTTATCTTATAGTAAGTCTGGCATTTCTGTTTTGCATCATTTTGGATTCAAGAGTATAAAAATAAATGGCAGATAGTAAGTTAATAGCAGTTTCTAACTTAGTTTAGATTGCAGAATATTAATGGTTGCTAAGGGAAGTCTAGTCTGGTTACTGCAAATATTATTTAAGCATATATTTATTTATTTTTAATCATTTCACCTCAAGGAAGATAGAAGATGGCAATTGACGTTGCATTTACATTTTTGAAGATTATAGTTATCTTGGAAGCAAGTAAACAGAAGGGAGTTCCACAAGTGGGAAGTGCAAAAAAAAAAAAAACTGTGTAGAATTGGCGGTGGCATTTAGCTATTTCAACAGTAAGCAGGTGGGACCTAGATGCCAATCTAGTAACACACTTAAATTCATGTAGTCGGTGCAATAGGGACGAAAGCTGGTCATGAAAATATTGTGAATGTTGTTTTGAAAAGTTTATTTTCATTTATATACTAATACAAACTTGTATCCTTCTTGTACAACAGAGTTTGGTAAAGAGAGAAAGAGAGAGAGAGAGAGAGAGACATAGACTGAGAGCTTTCATTCTTTGTAGCAGGCAGTCATCCTGATTAGTTCTTTGGTAGTTAGGGGAGTGGATCAGCCTTTTCCAATTTCTGGCAGAGAGAACTGTCTTTAATGCCCTCTTTTCCTGTGTTTATTTTGAGTTTGGTAAGTGTTTGGGGATGGTAATGATTATAGTAGGATTGTTCTTCACTGTGGTACTGGGTTTTTATCTTTTCTTTTGCTTATCCAAGTATCTGCTTTCAGAAAAGGAGTTAATTGGTTGAGCTGTCCTTAAGAATGCCAGTATTAATGTTAATGAGGTATTAAGGAGATGATAAGTAGGTATTAATTTTCAGGGGATTTAAGAAATATTTTTATTTTATTTTGTTTATTAAATTTTGTCTACTACTACAGAGATGTATGTTTAAGTAGACATCTCTGTTTATTTACAAACAGTGAAATTAACCAGATAATGGTAATATTAGCTATTTCCTTATAAGGAAACATATAGCTTTAATTGACTGAGTGTTAAATAATAGTTTCAGACTATCATTTTTAAGTGGCAGTCTATTTGGCTGACATTGGGGTCAGCTGGTAGACAAAATAGGGATGTGGATTTTGACTGGCTGAGCGGAATGTGGGAATGTTAGAGTTAGAAAGTGTTTTCAAGAAGTTAAGCTTTAAATGTCATGCACATTATACATGGTTATTTTTGTGTCTCAGGGAATTTGCTCCCCAGGGGGTGTAATAGAGTGACCCCACTAGCTACTTAGAAATGAACACGTCAATGTGTTTAATAAAGTAGTAAATCAAAATTCCTTTTGTTGATATTCTCAACTAGTAACCACTTGGCCAAGAAAGAAGAATGCAACATATGAGTGGGTCAAGACTGTTGCCCCAAGACTACCCCCAATGTGAAGGGGCTATACACTATGAGTGCTACGTTTGATTGAAATTTATAAAATCTTTCTTTTAAAACCAAAAAAATGAGTTTCTAAAATACAGTAGATGTTAATGTTCTTTCACATATTGATGGCGAATTCATTCCTTGCTTGGTATAGTGTAGAATGTCTACTTCTTGATGATGGCAGTATTTACTCTTTGAGTTACACGTGCTATCCATTATTGCTACTGTCGTAAGTCCTCAACTGATGTGGTTTCTGTTATCTAATACAATTCATTGTTCATGATCCTGTAGCACCAATCCACAAGTTTTCATAAAGGATGATTCTTGCTGTGGCCTACACTCTTCACATGCTTGAAACCATTTTTAATTATTCATCCCAGGTTGTATGCAGCTAACACTTTAGATATTGTTTTTTATAAGTCTGGCACAATGCATGGCATTCATATGAAAGTCTCCATCTAATGTGACTATTTAAGAACATCTCTAGTTTTTAGATTATTATTTTGGTCTTGTGCGTCTAACACAGCCTATTCTATGTTCACTTTCCTAATCTCTTATACTAAAGTTCTTATAATTGATCCATATACCAAGGTAAGAATACCGAGCCATATTGAGGCAAAGACCAGACTCAGCAGTGAAATAGGCTCTAGATTTAAAGCCCAGCAAGTTTGAGATCACTTACACCAATCTGAAACCCAAATCAACAGATTCCTCCATACACAATGGCAGTTGCACTGGAATAAAAAAACATCAACAATAAACTTAGGAGAGTGGAAATAAATATATATATATATATATATATATATATACACAAACATCCCATTCCCAGCAACTAATAAAACTGTCAAAATAACCAACGATAAAATTTTTAAAGTCAAGGATCTCCCATCCTCTATCTTAAAAACAACTTAAAAGAGGTTGTTTGAACAACACAAGGGCTGACCAAAATTAGTGATAAAAAACAAATCAAAACTACAAATAAAGTTCAGTTTCTTCAGATACAGTCATTCACTCCTGTAGTTCATGGCTACTAACATGTAGGGATTTTTTTTCTCCTGATGATGGCCATGCTGGCTGAAAATAGTTGAGGAACTTAATTGAAATAATAAAAAAAAATATTAATATACAAAGCAGTATGTCCAAAAATTTTAATTTTTTATTGTTTAAAACACCCCCCTATATATATCAATATATATATCTATATATATATATACATACACACACACACACACACATATATATATATATATATATATGTACACATATGTGCATATGTGTGTGTGTGTGTGTGTGTGTGCATGCAGTGAAGCATGTTGCTATGTAGCTGTGTATATACGTGTGTCTTGAGCAAATGTATTTTGGTGCGTGTTATGGTGTCTCCAGTTATTCTCATAATCAAATCTACTTCAGTTTCAGGTATATTCCTTGTATTGTATATGTGTGTATTTTTCTATGTGTGCGGTCACCATAGTGTGCATGTGCGCAGTACATGCATTCCCATCTGCAAGCATCATTAGACCTAGATTATCAAAAATTAGAGAATATTATATATCTATATGTATATATATGTATATATATCTCTATATCTCTCTCTCTCTATATATATATATATATATATATATATATATATATATATATATATATATATGTATGTAAATATATATGGATATAGAACCGACAATATGAAAAAAATATACTGAAAAAAAACAAACAAAAATCCTAATATGCGATTATGATGTTTTAATGTTTAATGTCAACATCGGACGTTTCGGTCTAATAGACCATCTTCAGGACATATTCATAAAACATAATTAACATAGACCATATACAATTCAACATGAAAAAGACGATGGACATAAAAGCAATACCAATCCAAACAGATAACTGAAATCTTTTATAAGATCAGCGTTCCGTTTAAATATGATCACGTCGTCGTAATCACGATGGGCGATGTTGTGAAAACGTATTCCTAAAATTTTAGTATTTTGAATGAAAAACGAAAAGAATTGTATATGGTCTATGTTAATTATGTTTTATGAATATGTCCTGAAGATGGTCTATTAGACCGAAACATCCGACGTTGACATTAAACATTAAAACAGCATAATCGCATATTAGGATTTTTGTTTATTTTTTCAGTATATTTTTCTTCATATATATGTATCCAAACATGTTTGATTGAAAAGAACCGACAAGATCTGTCTATAAATTTTTATTGTATTTTCCAAATTTTTGAATAAGCTGTTGCATATTGTGTTCAAAATTATGAAAAAACTGTTGAAAGTCCATGTCATGTTATTCTTTTGATCATCTCCGTCATTTTTAAGAACCAATGTCTTTATCATAAT
The DNA here is from genome assembly GCA_903632075.3 of Acanthosepion pharaonis. NCBI lineage: Eukaryota > Metazoa > Mollusca > Cephalopoda > Sepiida > Sepiidae > Acanthosepion > Acanthosepion pharaonis. Next base: position 79,048 of record CAHIKZ030000080.1, read on the forward strand.
TGGAAATCATTTTTCTACATCTGGTAATTCTTTGGAAAGCTGGAAGTGGTGGCATTATGTGTAATGGATATTTTGAATGAGACCGCACAAAAAAGTAATGAAGTTTTTTAAAAATGAATATATATATATATATATATATATATATATATATATATATATATGCATACATTAAATATATCAGAGGTGCTTGAAGTGCATATGATACATTTAACACAACGTGGACTTTGGACAATTTATCCACAATTTCAATCAACACCTTATTGAGAAATTGGAAAAATAAAATAAAAAAATAAACAGACGGACCTTGTTGATTCTTTTTAATCAAACTTGTTTGGATGAATACTTACTGCCTATATATACCTTATTCAAATATATATATATATATATATATATATATACACACACATACATACATATATATATATATATATATATATATATATATATATATATATATATATGTATATATATGTGTGTGAACTAAAATTATAGATTATTCACTTTGAATCTCTTGATTATTTGACTTCAAAGTCCTCTTTCTTATTTCTTCATCAAAATATCAATTCTTTTTCTCCATTGATGATGGTAGCCATTTTTTTCTGAGTACATTAGCAAAATTTCAAAGCATTTAAGGTAAACATCATTGCAAAAATCATTTTCCTGAGATTCTGGAGAAAGAGAATTTTACCAAATAACTTGGAAATTAAGGTTCAGATATTTAAAATGTTTGTACACTTTTGGTATCTTAATTTTAAGTTTATATATTATTTACATCAGCTCTTTCCATTGATATAATGGTAAAATCAAGGTGAAGAATAACTAAGAGAAAGAAACATATATTAGAGGACAAATCAAGACCAGTGAATGGAGGTGAGTGGGATATATAGTAAAAAGAAAGGATAACAGATGGAGCAAAAGGTTGACTGATTTGTTCCAACTACATTGCAAATTGAGGTGCAGTGGAGTAATAGGTTGAGTAATGGGGAAGATATAAATCCATCTTTTCCCTCAGGTATGGGTAAATAGCAGGACAGACAAAGCTCTCTAACATTGATTGGCAACCAGTGTAGGAGATGGAAAACTCACAATTTAAACCTTCTGCTACCTTGAATGTTCTGCTTCTTTAGGCAAAGGTTAGAAGACGGTAACTTCAAAAACAAATCCACTTCACATGTCATCTTGAATAAAGGAACTGGTCCCGTGCAACAGAAAATAATGGTTCAAACAAACATAAGGGTGCCATGGACATCTCTGATTTTGAACCATTTCTCCATAGGTGTATCAACTACGGCACTTTAGACGATAATAATATAGTAAAAGCAGCAGGAAAGATCATGTGGAACACATAACAAGAAGAAAAAATAACACGTGATGCAAGAGGCTAGTTGATTTGTGCTTAATATATTGCACTAGGAAAATTCAATGCAGAAGATGGTACTATGAGATAGTGGGTTTTGCTGGTAATTTATATTGGATAATAGCACAGTAGTGATGATAAACTACATCCAGCAACAGGGTTAGGGGTCCCAGCTATGGGCAAAATAGTGAAACCCCAAACAAAAACAAAACACTATGAATGTATCAATATACATTTTTATCATAAAAATACCAATAATATATTTTTATATAAAATAAAATTACCAACAATACATATTTACTGTAAAATAACCAATGTTAAATATAACGTAGCTGAAATAAAATTCATAAACAAATTTATTTTGATGGTAAGGTAAGAAAGTTAAATAATAGTTTCAGACTATTATTTTTTAGCGGCAGTGTATTTTCGCTCAGACCTTTTGAGGTTGACCTTTACGGTCAGATGGTAGACAAAATAGGGATATCGATTTTGATTGGCTGAGCTGAATGTGGGAATGTTAGAGAAATCGAAAGTGTTTTCAGGGGGTTAGGTTTTACACGTCATACACATTAGACATGTTTATTTCATGTCTTGGAGAATTTGCTCCCAGTGGAGGGGGGGGTAATAGAGTGACACTACTGGCGAGTTAAAAATGTACACGTCAATGTGTTTAATAAAATCACACACGCAAAATCTCACATAGGCTCCCAAATTTCTTTCTTCCTCAGTCCTCTGGATTTGAAGGGAGTGGGTGAAAGGAGTTATTATTATTTTGCACTCACTACATTTCTGAAGCTAAAAGTTAAATAATTACATCTTAGATTATAATACAACCACAGAGTGTAGTCATCTCTACGTAAATTTAAAAAAAAATGTACGATATTGTTCATCAAAATCTCAATGTCATATATATATATATATATATATATATATAACTAAAATACTTAATTTTTCATGATATTAAAGAATAGATATAAACCAGATGTTTAGCCATTGTGTATTTCTTCTCATAATTCATGTTTCAAAACTTATTTCTGAATTTCCAGGGTAAAGGTGCTAACTATACATAATTGCTAATACATTTTAACATGTTAATTAATCTATCATACGTTTCTGTTTGATATGACTTTATTGTATTTCTATATATTAATAAACTATGGAAATAAAAACAAAATATTGCCATTTGTTAAGAATGAAGAGAAAAAACTTTATAAAAAATCAGACTATAAATAAATTTTATCTAATGAGCAAAATTGAAAGAAAAGATATTCAATTATGTTGATTCTTAAAGAAACAACTATGGCCGACATATCAAATAACTTTTGTAAACAATTGTTATCAACACCTGCCTACTTTGTGTTTCATTATCTATTGTGTTAATCGAGTGTATTTGCAAGCTTGCTGTTTCAAATAAGAGGTTTTTTTAAGCTGAGTAATAATTTCTGAAAATATGAACTTGGTGATATTTAGCCTTTGATTTCTGTTCAAAATTTCTCATATGGTGCAGAAGAAAATGTATATATATATATATGACAAATTGAAAAAAGTTTTTCTCATATATATATATATATATATATATATATATATATATATAAATGTATGTTTCCTTAAAAATAACAGGCAAGGTACTATGTTTAAGCTTTTTATTTACTTTTTTTTATTTTTTTCTTATGTTTGAATAAGTGTTTTCTTTTTTGAACACAGTGTGTACAAAATGTCTAAATATTCTGTAATTCCGAGCGCTTTCAGCTATTCTTTTTGCCATTATCAAGGATGATTTTATTTTTTCAATTTATTTGGGCATGTGGGTTGTGTGTATGTTTTTAGTGTTATAGAAATGTCTTATTTTCCGAACACACCACATTGTGGTCGTGTTCATAGTTAATATTATTAAGTGTTGGCATTTTTTGTTTTTCTTATTAAGGCTTCCATTATTTTTCATCTTTTTTTACATGTAGATGAAGTTATTATGTTTGTATTTTCTACTAGTATGTTTCAGCTGGAGCCTGGTAAGTTTGTGTGTGTGTTTAAATGGATTCTAATAGAGCTGTGGTCAGATAGGTGTAACGTAAGACGTCTGGATAGGCATGTAGTCATGTGACCGATGTAATTATTTATGAATTCAGTTTGATCAGTCACACAGTTCCTTAAGATGAATTTGAACTCATAATGTTCATTTGTTGTAATTTTGATTTTGCTGATGTGTTGTTATTTCTGAGGATAAGGTTAGCAGTTTTAAATTTTTTGTAGTAGATAATTAATTTGATTTTTTTTATTTGGCTCAATTGGGTTAGTGTATTTCTTTATGATATTTCTAAGTGAAGATTCATCTTGTTTGTAGTTAATGTGCATTTGGTTTTTGTAAAACATATTTATGTAATTTTTGACTGAATATAAAAAATTTTAAAAATTACATTTCCAGATGTCTTACGTTACACCTATTTGACCACAGCTCTATTAGAATCCATTTAAACACACACACAAAGTTACTAGATTCCATCTGATTCATACGAGTAGAAAATACAAACATAATAACCTCACAACCCTGTAAAAAAGATTAAAAATAATGGAAGCCTTATTAATAAAAACAAAAAATAACAATTAATGATATCAACTATGAACATGGACACAATATCTTGACCATGTTTTGAAAAATGAAAACATTATATAAATACATACATGCAACAAACTATTTCTTATTTAACAGTTAAAATATTTCATCTTTGAAAATGGCTAAATGTATAGCCGAAAGCGCTCGGATAAAAAGAACATTCGGACAGTTTTTATATAATTTATCATCTGAAAAGAAAAAAATTATTAGATCACATGAGAAATTGCATAAAAAACTAAATAAAAGAACCTTGTCTGTCGTATTGAATGAAATGTGCATATGTGTGTGTGTGTGTGTGCATATGTGTGTGTGTACATTTAGAAAATATTTATGTTATTTTTGACTGTTCACTATCAATAACATAAATATTTTCTACAAAAACCAAATGCACATTAACTACAAACAAGATGAATCTTCACTTAGGAATATTATAAAGAAATACACTACCCCAATTGAGCCAAATAAAAAAATCAACTTAATTATCTACTACAAAATATTTAAAACAGCTAACCTTAGCTTAAAAAATAACAACACACCAGCAAAATAAAAATGACACCAAATAAACATTATCTATGAGTTCAAATGCTCCTTAACTGTGTTCCTGATCAAACTGATTTCATAAATAATTACATTTGTTACACAACTACATGCCTATCCAGATGCCTTACGTTACACCTATCTGAACACAGCTCTATTAGTTCCGCCAGTTCAGAACTTTACAGATAGGATATTTACACAGTCTTGCAATAGAAGAGTTATTCTCCTATCTGCAGCCTATTTCCCATGGGCCCAAAATTGTAGGCCTTTCTATAGCAAATGTTCAGATGAGCTTCACCCTTCAGTTCCACCAGTTCAGAACTTTACAGATAGGATATTTACACAGTCTTGCGATAGAAGAGTTATTCTTCTATCTGTATCCTCATTCCCATAGATACAACATAGAAAGCATTCGCTGCTCTGTCACTATTTCCTGGCAAATGTTCAGTTGAGCTCTACTCTTCAGTTCCACCAATTCAGACCTTTACAGCTAGGATATTTGCACAGTCTAGTGAGGGAAGACTTAATCTCCACCTTACAACCTCTCTCCTATAGGTGGAACATTGCAAGCCTTTTGCTACTCTTTTGCTATTTCCATGGCAATTGTTCAGATAAGTTCTATTCTTTGGTTCCACCAGTTCAGACCTTTACATCTAGGACACACCATACTACTTTGACAGTGTTGAAGCATCCTCATTCTTTCCATATTTCATTGTTTAGAAGGAAGTTCCACTCAGACTGCTTCTTCCTAAGATTTGCTTTTTTATTGAACAGACTCCCACATGGATGTTTCCCTGGACACTAGAATTTAACCTCTTCATATCAAGGGTCAGCTATTATCTATCCTACATATCTTCATGATCTTCACTTCCTTTTATTAGATTCATAACATATCTCATTCATTAACATGCTAACTTGAGTTGCTGTTTGGTTTTTTAGTGTGTGAATATTAGTGAAAACCAATTCTTTTGTCTAATATTTATTTTGGCTTTCCTTCTGAATCTTTTATGAAAACATTATACAATGTTAAAGTTACATTTTAAGTGTCTTCACATTTCTGTGTCACGTTTTCCTTTATCTGTTATTATATACTCCACATTGTTTCATTTTGACATCCCCATTGTGTAACTGGCATCTTGGGCTATCCCTTTTGCTTTGTGCCATGCATTCCAACTTCTTAATTGTTAGTCCTCTCTTCTGGCTTTTTTCAACTATCTTCTCTACTAATTCCTACAGTTTTCTTGGATAGTCATAATGTTAATAATAATAATAATAATAATAATATTGGCCATTTCCTTATATGGAAACATTCAGCATTCACTGATTGAATCTTTCTCTTAAACAATTTTTTCAGAAAATAGGTTTCTCAAGCTCACTAATGATAATTGCTCTTTCTTGTATTGATGGGAGTTTCCTTCCTAACCTTTTGTTTGAAGTAGGGTTGAATATCAGCCTCTTCATTATGTTATTATTTTCTCTTCAATTTACATGTAATATCTGTGTTAATTGTTGCCCTATTTGAAAGTCCTTAAGGGAGGTGATTTCTTTTATTTGTTATAATTTTTTCTGATTCAATATAACCAATTTATTTAAAGAAAGTTGGTCCTCACTAAGATCTACAGGCTTCATTTACTCTAAGCCATTCTTTAATTATTATTCTGGCAAAGCTGTTGTATACAGTTTTGGGGTTTTTAAATGAGTCTGGTACCCTTGTATCAATTATCAGGGTTGGTTGAAATTACCCTACCATAACCTATTCTATGTTTAATTTCCTCAAGTCCTATAATAAATTACAACTGAGCAACATGCCGATGTATTTGAAGTGTTTAGTATGTAGAGATCTCGTGATCATGAGAAATAAAAAAAAATAACTTAATTTCCATGATTCCATAGAAAAAAAGTACAGCCACTAGCATACAAGAGGTTACAGGGTGTGGAGGAATTCAAAACAGAAATGTTAATGATGAGGAGAAAGAAAAGAGCAATCAGTAGGATAGTAGATAGCAATTGACATTGCATTTTAATTTTTGAAGATTAAAGTTGGCTGAAAAGAATGGAGCCAGAAGGGAGTTCCACAAGCAAGAAGTGCAAGAAGATAAACATACAGTCACGTCTAGCCAACTCAAATGTAAATTGATGAGACCTTGTCGCCAGTCGAGCACTGTGCTTAAATTCAAAAAGTCTAGGTACCATAGTGAAGGCTCATCCAAATAATTACCATGAAAGCATTTATAGAAAAGTCATAGAGAGGCAACCTTGTGATTGAAGCCAGGCTACCACATCAGGACCTGTAATATTGCTGATTCTTCTTTGGATCTTATCAAGGAGCTCCAAGTAAATAGCAGGGGCATTGGACCATATATGGCAGCAATATTTTAAGCATAAATGAATGATAGATTCCAGAGAGAAAAACTGTCTTGCCTGACATGGTGAAGTGATTTTCTTAGTAGTTGATCTGGCAATGGATTCAATATAGTCATTCCACCTCATGTCAAATGAGAATTTTAGCCTGAGTAGGTGTAATGAGTCCCTTTCCTGGAGGATAGCATCAGCCATACTGATGGCAGGCAGAGAAGAGGCTCTCAGATGAAACAAGTTTAGTTTTGGAGATGTTAAAATTGACAAGCCCAGTTAACGACAGTCTTGACGTCGTTTTGTACATCAGCTCCCATTTTGACTTTGTTGGACTGATCAGCATTACTATTGTGTGCAATTGAGCTGCCCAGGAATGAAGACCACAGATAAGTTTTACACAAATATCATTTTCTCATGTTTAATATTGCCTTTTACTCATAGTAGCACTTGCAAATCAGAACTATTTATTAACAACCATATTACCAGAACTTTCATTAATCAATAAATATATATATATATGTGTGTGTGTGTCTAAATATCTCACTTTATTGTTATGATGTATATATATATATATATATATATATATATATATATATATATGTTACATTTTACTACCCCAAAACAAGAGTCAAACAAGGCCCATCATAACAAGTATTTACTAAATCCACATCCTGAAATTTTATGATGGGTTCAAAGTATATAACATCATTGTTTTCATTCCAATGTCAGATCATAGATTCTGTTTTGGATAGGTTTAACTTGGGTCCTATTTCTTGGAACACTCAGCAAAGGATGTTATTTTTTTGTTCAAGATCATTTTTACCTGAATATCATTTGTATAGCCACCCTATCATCAGTATACTAGCTTTTGAAGAGAAAGCAGGAATGCTGATATGAACATTTCTTTTCTATCTCTTTATACAATATTCTTCTTGGTCTTGTTCTTGTTCTTCTTCTATGTGCCATGTCCCTTCAGGACGTTGGCAATCATGGCTCTCCACAATGTCCTGTTCATTGTTGCTCTTAGTAAATTTTGTCTACTATGTCTCCTCTTCCCGATGATACACAAGCTTCTTTTCCTTCTTCTTTGTGGGGAAAATTGTGAAAATGGCTTACCTCGGAAACGCGTGCGAATCTGTGCAGTGTGCGAACTCTGGTCCTCCCAATGGTAAAAGGAACCAAAATGGCGGCGCCCATATTTTATGCCGGGCGGTCTCGGTTAGTTAACGCGAATTCTCGTTGTCTCGTCATTCGCATGCAAATCGTGGTCGGTCCTCGGCTGTATAAAGCAGGCTCGTTTTGCTGTTTCGGATCAGAGAGCTTTCGGCTCGTGAGAAGGTTGGACTTTGTTCCTACCTGCTATCATCAGTTGAGTTACCTCCCACATGATACTAACCATTTACACAAGCTTCTTTTTCTTCTTCTTATAACAATTAAGTATTCTTTTCTTTGTTTCTAATGTGATTTTCTTATATCTTGATATTTTGCTTAGCTTTTTTTTTATTTTTACAATAATCTTCACACTGTACATGACCTGGGAGTCATTCAAGGTAGAGGGTTATGTTAGGAGGTCATTTGTGTGTATAGGAGTGAAAGATAACAGTTAACCCTAGCCTTGAACAGGTTATGATTATAGTGATCAAGGAAACAATCTCTTAGAAATTGGTTCCACAGGGCAGTGGTTCGCAGAAAGAAGCTGCTTGAACAGAACTTACTTCTTAAAAATGGAATACAGAGGAAATGTGGGTGGTTTGCTAATCACATGGTGTGCTCAAGGTATCTTTTATTTTCCCAATGTATCTTTGGATTTCAGTCTCACTTTTTCCATCATTTCTTAAATCACACCCTAGACATTTAAATTTTTGTACTTGCTTGATTTTGGCATATCCACTTTGTAATTGTATGTTTGGCTCTTCATTTTACTCACAAAAATACATTATGTTTTCTTACAATTGATGTTTAGTCCTTTCTTCTTGGTTTACTTTACTACCTTAAATAGGAGTTCCTGTATTTTCCTTTCTATCAACACTGTGTCAGTTGCATAGATCCTCTTAGGGGATTAAAATAATGGCTCCTTGTGTCTTTTCTATAACAACTTTCATGATAATTTTTCAGATAAGCTCTTCGCTAGATATTTGAATTTAAGCACAGAACTGAACTCGTGTTGAGATCTCATCAATTTAAAATTGAGCAGGCTAGATGCCAGGTCTATGCTGATAACATGACAGATCGTTTTTTTTAAATTTTGTCAAGAATCTCTGGATATATCATAGGAGCTACAGACAAGATACAACAGCAATGTTCAGTGCACTGATGAATGGTAGATTTATGAACATGTAAGATGGATTCTGATGAGAAAAATTATTTGAGACATCATAGGTAATTAACTTTGCTAGCTGCATCCTTAGTAATTAATTCAATATAATCAGTCTACTTCATGTTAGTGACAAATGTGGGACCAAGAAGGCGCAATGAGTCGTTGCTCTCCTGGAGATTGGCATCAACCGTGCTGATGGAAAGCAGAAATGGTTTTGGAAGCATTAAAATTTATTTCTTGCCCCATTTAACAACTAATTGGAGGTCATTTTCGAGAGCAGCAGTTAGTTTTAATTTCTTGGACATATCAGGCTTGCTATTAAGACAAAGAGTAAATAGTTGTTTCATCTGCATAAAAAACTAGTTGGGAACTAATGTCATGTATGTTTGCGTCTTTATGTCTTTTCTATAAATACTTTCATATGTTTTTTCAGAGAAAAGCGGTAACAACAAGAAAAGTTGCAATATGAGCTCTGGTAAAAACATGAAATGATAACAGCCAAAAATTGCAATATGAGCACTGGTAAAAATGGTTGCTGAAGACATTAGGTTTATAATACCCAGAAATTCATACTTAAGGGCACATGGCACAGTGGATAAAGGTGTTGGTTAGATCCAGTAAGAGGACTCAAAGAGTGTGAGTTCAATACCCAGTTATGGCAGTGGAGAACTTGGAGAGGGGAATTAACAGGAGATAACTGACATCCATTAAACATGGCATGTGGAACTAGAACTGTCTACTCCAGTGAGCGAAATAAAGGGTTAAGTTCGGCATTCCAACCACCTGAAGAAGGCCGGAGCATACAACGGCTGAAACATTGTAATAAATATGGCGACAAAGATGAGGACAAGAGTCCAAATAATGTAAATAATGTATAAAATACTTTCATGATAATTGTTCAGATGATGTCTTCGCTATGGTACCTAGCCTTTTTGAAATTATGCACAGCACTAGACTGGCGTCAAAATCTCGTTGGTTTACAGTTGAGCTGGCTAGATGTTGCCGTAAGTTCTATGCTGACAGTTTCTTCTCTTGTACTTCTTACTTGTGGAACTCAATTCTGGTTCCATGCTTTCCAGTCAACTTTCATCTTCAAAAATTTAAATGCAATGTCAATCTCTACTATCCTCTCAATTCCTCCCTTCTCTTTCTGCTCATCATTAATGTTTCTGTTCCTAATTCTTCCACATCCTGTAACCACTTGTGTTTTAGTGGCAGTATTAGCATGCTTGGGGTGATACTAATAAATAAATGGCAATTTAAAAAAAAAAAAAAACATTTGCTAGAATAACAAGGTTAAACCTCCACAATTAAACACAAAAGCTGCAGATTAGTAATATTCCTGTTCCTAATTTTTCCATCACTCAGTAAAGGCTTAATCTTAGTGGCTTTACAGCCTTACTTGTGGTAAATTCAATTAAAAGTTAAAAATAACAAATAATCTCAAGCTCATTTTAACAAACTATTGCAGAACGAATGCTCTGGGATATGAGTTTGTTTACTACTGCATTTGATTTTGTGAGCTAACAGGCACAAAAATGTGCTTTTCAATTATTTATGTGTAACATTGTGTGTGCAAATAGGCTTCTATAAATGAATTATTTTTTGGAAGACAAGTAGCAGGATACAAGAAACTGCAAAATTCATATGTGTATTTTTTTCTTTAATAAAAACAAAATCTGTTTCGCTATGAAAAAGGAAATGTCTTTTTCCCAAGTAACTATAATCAGAAAAATCAAATTGAAAAAAACGAACAAAGATGCTCAGAGCTAATGAAGCCCTACAGTTAATATTGATTCTACTATTTTAAATCAGCATTAGCTTTCTGCATATTATTTTTCCTTTACTTTTTTTTTATTTGAATGATTCCTTAAAAATTTGTCAGCAGGTATAAACGAAAAATGCCCAAAAGAATAAATCCCCACATCAGTTTTTTTATTTAAATTTTTTTTTTTGAAATCCTGTCTTGAATATGTTCCATTTAAAGTAACCAAACAATAAAAACCTGAATTAATGTGCTGATTATCCGATACGGATTGCTTTTGGAAACTAACTCAGAGATTGATGAAAAGGAACATGATGTGAAAAGAGTTGGAAGATTATGGAACCTTTGAAGAATTCTCTTTTTTTTTTCTTTTATTTACTTATTTTCCCTTGTATTATTTCTATTTATTTGTCTACTCAGCAGTTGGTTTTTAGTCAAAAATACATTTGCTAACATTTAATTAGGAATTCTTCAATTATTCCAAGTTTATATAACATTCCAACACCCCCATACACACACACGTTTAAATATTTGAGAAGCCATATCATCCAAATCTTGTATCAGAAACAGAGACTCAATAAACCAGGTAATTCCTTTTCCCAGTTTTCTAATGTCTGATTTTTTGCTATCCTCATTGAATTACGGCTGCAGTTTTTTCCTATCTGGCAGAACTAGCACCTGGTGTTTTATTCTGCTGCTGTAGCCCCTCTGCATCAAGGTTTGACATGTGCATTTATAGATGCTCTTCTGTATGCCTCTGTTGTAAAGAGTGGTCATTTGAGAAACTGTTGCTTTTCTATCAACTTGAATGAGTCTGGCGATTTTTTTATCCAACTTCTTTCATTAAAAATGGATATCTCCTCATAGAATTGACACTCACTGGAATTTTTAAAAAATTTTCTGACAATTCTCTGTAAACCCTAGAAATAGTTATACATGAAAATCCTAGTAGATCAGGAATTTTAGAAACACTTATTAGTTTGTATTCTGTATTTTGCTACTATTCCTTTTACTAGTTCAGTGTAACTCATTTGACTATATTTTCAACTTAATAAATTTTAGTCTGATTAAAAGAGATGAAAATTTACATAGAAGATAATGCATTGCAAATGTACTGATTATCTAGGATTGACGGAACTCATATACAATATCACTGATGATTGCAAAAACATTAACCGAACAATACTGTATATGAATTAAAAGAAAACAAAACAGAAATCTACTTGGGACTTTTTAATCTTTTTGCTTCAAGTAAAGCAATAATGCCACTAAGATGTGGGAGGGATTACAGGGAGTGAAAGAGAATGAGAATACTTTAGAAGTGACAAAAAGGACAATAAAGGAACAGGGTTCAGGACGACAGACAATGACGATGGATGTTGCATTTAAATTCTTGAAGATTGTAGTTTTCAGGGAAGTAAAAAATCAGAAGGGACTTATAAAAGCGGGAATAGAAGTAGTAGTTGCATCTCACTGATTCAACAGTAAAATGATAAGATGTTGTTACCAATCTAGTAGCACACTTAAACTAATGCAGTAAAGCCACCAAGAAGGAAAGGTCATGAGAAAAATTACCCTGAAAATATTTGTAGAAATGACAGGAAAGCCATGTCATGTCAGTGAGAAAATGATTGATGTCAAGATGCCAGATCAGATTCAATTACATCACAAGGCCTTTTTTGAATTTTGACAAGAAATTTGCGATATATACTAGAAGCACCAGACCAGACCTGCAGTAGAAGACCAGCCATATTCAAGGCGCAGTCAGTTGGCAGATTTATAAATGAGCAAGATGCATTCTGGCTAGAAAAATTATCTGGCATGATACAGTGACACCATATTTTTTAGCTGCAGACCTAGCAATTGATTCAATATAAACACTCCACTTCATGTCAGTGGGCTAATTTCAAATCCAGCAGACATTAACAACTTCAGTTCTTCTTCTATGTGCCATATCTCTTCAGGATATTGGCAATCATGGCTCTCCACATTTCCCTGTCCTTTGTAGCTCTTAATAAATTATAACTATTATTACTATCAAATTTTCCAAGACATCTAACCTTATAATGTTCCCTAGAAATTTCAACCTTTCTTTTTGTTTCCATTTTCTCTATAATTTCATTGTTGTTTATGTGTTTGGTCCATGATATTCTCAGCATCCTTCTGTAGAACAACGTTTTGGTTGATTCAAATCTCTTCTTCATCTATGAGGAGATTGTCCAGCATTCACTGCCATACAGGAGGATTGATTTGTTTTGGTTTGTTTTGGTTTACAACATTACAACATATCAACCTCTATGGGTCATTTAATGCGACAAAATTTTTACTGTTGGTAATATTTTTTTCCAAATATCTATTTCTGGTAATATTCCTTCCTTCAAAAAATCCATTTCTGGTAATATTTTTTCCTTCAAAAATCTATTTATAGTAATAATTCTCCTTAGCTGGTAATATTTGTTTTTCAAAAATGTATAGTTGGTAATATATATATATATATTTTTTTTCTTCAAAGATTTTTTGCTGGTAATAATGTTTTTACAAATTATTTGTGGTATTAAGTCTTATTTTTACACTTTCATAGAGTTTTGACCCCAGTTTGGGGGTTAACTATTTGCCCATAGCTGGGACCCTAACAGGTGCTACTACCCTGGGTCAGCAATTAAGAGTTGGTTCCATGCTCCTCAAAACCTCCTGATCAGAGGCCTTGCTGTCAGACATAGTTTATCATCTTACCCAGGACATCGATGTAGTTTATCGTCATACCCAGGATGGTACAGGAGGATGAATACCACATAACATGATGTTTCATAAAAGTTCAGTATTCTTTGCTTTGTTTCTAACAAATTTTTTTTCAATATCGAAAGAGCAAAAACTCCTGGCTGCAGCATCTGATAAGACTATTAACTTTTCTCAAAAATCCAATGTATTACTTACGTATGGGTTTGTCCTTTATTCTTACTGAGTATGCCTGTTATAATGTTTGGACAGCCTTTCCCAATATGTAGGTATATTAATAAAAAGTCTAGTTTTGGTTTAGTTGTTTTTATTTAGCGGCATATCAACACCTCTATGGGTTATTTAATACCAAAATCTAAATCTGAAAATTCAAATTTTATAATTAATACAAGAGTATGACATTGTTTCATGAGTAAATTATAATTACTTCGCTACATTTTTTTACCAAATAATCTTGTAAAATCAAACAATGAGTGAAAATTTCTATCTTTATACAAGAAATGTGATTTATCATAGCAAATTGATTCTTTTCTTTCAATTTTTTTTATTTTTGACAATATATACCATATCTTCAATTTTACTATAAAATATAATGAGTGCCATTTTCCTATAATGTATTGTTACTAATTCTACTATAAAATATATAATTTACTATAAAATATATTGAGTGCCTTTTTCCTATAATGTATTGTTACTAATTCTACTATAAAATATATTGTTGCTAATTTTACTATAAAATATATTGTTACTAATTCTACTATAAAATATATTGAGTGCCTTTTTCCTATAATGTATTGTTACTAATTCTACTATAAAATATATTGTTACTAATTCTACTATAAAATATATTGTTGCTAATTCTACTACAAAATATATTGTTACTAATTCTGTTATAAAATATATTGTTGCTAATTCTACTATAATATGCATTGTTGCTAATTTTCCTATCAAATATATTATTAGTTATTTTGCCATAAAAATGTATTGTTGGTGTTTTTTTGAAATAAAAATATGTTGCTTGTAATTTCACTACAAAAAGATAATGTTGGGTAATTTTTTATAAAAATGTATTGCAGGTATTTTTGCTATAAAAATGTATTTTTATACTTTTCTAGTGTTTTGATTTTAGTTTTGGGTTTCACCATTTGCCGATAGATGGGAACATAATAGATGCTACCTCCCCAGACAGGGTGAACCTGGGGGTCAACAGTAGTTAAGAAGTGGTTCCGCACTCCTCAAATCTTCCAATTTCCCAATCAGAGGTCTCCAGGAAAGAAGTAAAAAGTCTGTGGCCAAATTTTAAAAAATAATTTGCACAATTTGTATTTATTTTTCACTTAATTCTGTTTAATTTTAAGTGAAATATATAGGGAAACTTTAGATAAAAAATGTACATCAGGCAATAAACTTATTGATCCAGCCTTATAGATATAAATTCCTATTTAGAAATAAATTTCTGTATCTATCAGCATAATGTAAAACCTATATATCTAGTTTTATTTTGCTAGAAGTATTTTCAGATTGATGGATAAAAAGTGGGTATTGACATCTATGAAATTTTTCCCAAGGTGAAAAAGAAACAATGCAAGCAAAATATGAGTATTCTCTCTATATATATATTTATATCGATATATATATATATATATATATATATATATATATATATATATATATATGTGTGTGTGTGTGTGTGTGCATGCATGCATGTATAGATATATATATATATATATATATATATATATATATCTATATAAATAGATAGATATTGCAAAAGAATTAGAATACTCATATTTTGCTTGCATTGTTTCATATATATATATTTATGAAGAAAAATATACAGAAAAAACAAACAAAAATTTTAATATGCAATTATGCTGTATTAATGTTAATATAAAGTCAACGTCGGACGTTTCGGTCTATTTTAGACCATCATCAGGACATATTCATAAAACATAATTAACATTAGAACATATAAAATTCAACATGAAAAGACGATGGACATAAGAGCACAACTAATCCAAACAGATAACTGAAATTTTTATATAAGATCAGCATTCCATTTAAATATGATCATGTCGTTGTCATGTGAGCGATGTTGTGAAAACGTATTCGAAGATGATTTCAAAATATTAAAATATTAAACAAATTCGATTATTAACGAACTGTTTCAAATTGTTCCATTGTGCCTGTCTAATATTTTGAAATCATTTTTGATTTGCTTTGTAACATGGAGGACTTCAAGCTTGTATAAAGATATAAGAACCTATTGATCTCTGCGTATTCCTATATCAACGGAAAGGATTTCTTGAACTGTTTATATGAGAAAATAGTTCAATCGAGCTTTTTTAATATTTTAATATTTGGAAATCATCTTCGAATACATTTTCACAACATCGCCCATGTGACGACGACGTGATCATATTTAAACAGAACGCTGTTAAAATTTCAGTTTATCTGTTTGCATTAGTTGTGCTCTTATGTCCATAGTCTTTTCATGTTGAATTTTATATGTTCTAATGTTAATTATGTTTTATGAATATGTCCTGATGATGGTCTAAAATAGACCGAAACCTCCTACGTTGACTTTATATTAACATTAATACAGCATAATTGCATATTAAGATTTTTGTTTGTTTTTCTGTATATTTTTCTTCATACTGTCGGATCTATATCCATATATTTATCTTACATATATATATATATATATATATATATATATATATATATATATATATATATATATATGTATGCATGTATGTATAAGTATGTATATCATATATACTTATATACACCATATTGAATTGTGTGCATATTTATAAACTCTGTTTTGTATATGTATTTATATACACCTGTAATTTTCAAAATGGATGATAGCAATTCCAACAGTTCCAGGTTATTCTAATTTTTTAGGCAAATTCTTTTCTCTTTCTGACTGTATTGTGACAGCGTCAATTTTAAAAAAAATTTCATTGTTATTTGGCAGACAATATTATTAAGGTTTACCCATTGTTTAAAAATAAAATAAAAACTTATTCTCAACCAAATTTGATCCCTGGCTGTCTAGTTTATACCATTTTAAAGATTTCATTTCTTTCAGTCTATAGGTATATGCACTTATTGCCACATATCTGTTCCTCCCAATGAATTTGAAAATTGTATTAATTTTTCTTGTTGTATTTATTGATTTCAACTTGTCAGCATCATAGAAAATCCTTTCCCAATACAATGGAGCCTCACATTGTCATTTAAAAGCATAGCCACAGAAAAGATCCTCTAATGGCCTTCAAAACCAAGCCCTTGAACAGTAGTTAATATTTCTTTAAAAATATCAGAAAAAGTTCTTTTTTATTATTGAATGGAAGATTTTATCTCTTTGCAAACTTTTTTTTCAATATCCTCATTTATTTCTTTAAAAACTTTATTAATAATAAAGACGATAATAACAGTGATGATGATGATGATGATGATGATGATGATGATGATGATTGTAATAAAACTCAAGGTTCCTCTGGTCACTTCTCCAAGAATTTTCTGACCGTTTTTTCCTGGTGTATGGGAATAACAAAATGTTTGAAATTGGTGAAAGAATGAATTCCTTCCATTTTCCAGAACAGATCCTTATTCATATTTTTTTTTTTTTTGACAATCAATAAATACTTTTCATCTGAATTTTATTAGGCAAGAAAGTTTAATCATTGTATGTGGTCAATTCAGACTGTCATGAAATATGGAAGGAATTACCATTTTACAAATTCTGGTATTTGTCCTGCAATATTTCATAGGCTTATAGGTTTATATATTTTATAGGGTCATATATTTTATAGGCTCATAGCAGTCAAGGGTGATAAAAGCACAAGACATGGGTTTTAAACAAACGATAATTGATAAACTTTTTAACAAAATAAATTTGCAGAGAAGTTAGGAGAAAAAATGAATGTCATCCTTGAAGTTATCAATAGTTCAACACAATCTTCAGCTGATTTCATTGGGGTACTTAAAAGCTGTCTGTTTTTCTGGAAGAAGAAAAGGCATGTGTAGTCAACCCTGAAGTTGAGGGAAAAGAAAGCAAGACTTTAAAAAATAGAGCTGTCTGTAATTTTATTCAGGGGTGGTAATCCATCAAACTTGTCCCTGTCCCCACAACCATTAGAATAAAATCAAATTGTTTATATATGTTTATAAATGTTGTGGCCAATGCACAGTTTGAAACCTAATTTTGTTGAAAGATTTGAAATTTTAGGTGAGCCCATGTTGTCCATTGATTTGTGTTTGTTTTAACAACCTGATTCAGTAAGCCATTACCTTGAGTGGCTCTTGGGCCTTGTGAACAGTAGCATTAAAAATCAAAGATAGATGTTAAAAATTCTTATAAACATGAGAGATTTCAAATTTTAAACAATGACTGCTAAAATGTTATTAATTTTTCTTAATATTTCAGTGTATATCCACACCATCATCAGTACATTTGCGATTTGATATTGAAAGCAAAAACGAAATTCTCAGTCACAAATAAGGAAATAAGAGACAATTTTTTGGCACAAATAAAAATTTTGTTTCTTCGCTATTCTCTGCATAGAAATATTTTGGATTTATATGGTGCTTTTAGTTTTTGGTATGGTAATACCTACTGTTGCTTCTGCTCAAGCAATTTAGTATCCTTGCTTGGGAACCACAGCAAGTATCTGCAAGCACCAATGCCACGTGTGTCTTGAGTGACTGCAAGCACTGAATATAGTGTCTGGAACCTTTTGCAAGTGTTCTTGCCATCAATATTTAATTAAGAGTTTTGGCATAGGCATTTTATTCAACTGATTTATTCAATAAAAAGATTCCGTACTAGTTATTCGCATCTGAACAAGATCTTGCTGATTTCCCTCTGGTATGACCTATCATCAGACAGAATGTGCTTCTTTATTTTATTTTACACATTTCATTGTCAGCAGGGATTTTAGTAAGAAAAAATGAAGTGTTGCTGGTCAGGTTCTTTGCTTTGCTTTTTAAAGCATAGGACATGTACCTATGTTTCACAGACTACGCAAAGGCCTTCAACAAAGTACGCCACAAGGATCTTATGTAACTGCTCAGCAACCTTGATATATTCAGGAAAAATATCAGAATAATCAAGAACCTATACTGGCAACAAATGGCATGAATACACATAGAGAACAAGTTCAGTGAATATAAAAAATAGAAAGGGTCGTAATGTAAGGATGCATTTTCTTACTCCTCCTGTTCAACCCATACAGCGAGGCACTTCTGAGAGAATTGGAAACCCTGCCAGGATTTAGCATTGCTGGCCACAATCTTAACAACATAAGATACACAGATGACACAGTACTGATAGCAGACATGGAAAAGAAATTACAATATCTACAGAAGTAGCGATGGAGAGTGAGAAGAAGGTATTAAGCATAAACTACAAGAAGACAGAATACATGGTCGTTGTGGAGAACAAAGAAAACGGCAACCAGCGAGTAAATTCAAGCTCTCCCAGCTGGTATTTCAACCTCGAGTCGTTCCCTCTTGAGTTCTGTCTCAAAATTGCACTAACAGACTGTTCTAGCCGCCAACCGTGAATGTCACTCGAAGAACTCACTGCACTGGGAAAAAGTAGTTGCTTTTATATTTGTCCATATACCCATAATCCCTTGTGTCTTCATGTGATCCCATAATTCTTTGTGTCCAGGTCCATAATGCATTGCAAGTCCCCCCTCATTCTTTTACGTTATCTGGCTGAGGATGGATTACGGTAGAGCAGTAAGTGCTTTTTTCTCCCTCATTTCAACTGCAGTAGCTTTACATGCTAAGTAAATACAGGTTCTTTTTTGGTGGGGACAAGGCAAGTTGCGACCAGTTGTGCTCGTCCCAGGTTCTGTCTCATGTCTTCCACAGTCGTCAATAAAAGGATGAGCCTGAAATGCAATTTGCAAGTTGGGAACAGTAGAAACAAGCAGACACAAAAGTTTAAATATCTGGGAAGCATTTTGACTGAGATCGGTAGATGTATTGGGAAGGCCAAGGACGCATTCCAAAAGCTGGGCAGAGTATTTCGAGACAGGAGGATTTCTTTTGTAACAAAGAAAAGAATACCGAGCTGTTATGTGACATCTGTCCTTCTTTACGGCAGTGAATTTTGGACGATTTTCTCAAAGGTGAAGAAGAAACTTGAGGCGACGGAGATGTGGTTCTACAGAAGGATGCTAAAGATATGGACTGAGCGTGTGAGCAATGATGAGGTCTTAAAGAGGATGCAAACAAGGAGGAGGCTTATAATTAGTATCAGGAAGAAGCAACTGAAAGTTCTGGGACATATAATGACGAAGGAAGGCCTGGAGAATCTTATGCTCACGGGTCAAATAGAGAGAAAGAAAGACAAGGGAAAACAAAGTGTGAAATATCTAGCAGGCTTAAGCAAGTGGATGACAGAATGTGGTCTGGAGGAGGAAGCAGAGAGAAGGAATTTGTTAAGAGCTGCAAGGAATAAGAGATGGAGTGCCATGATAGCCTACATCCTGAAAGGACATGGCACATAAAAAGAAAAAGAATCCACATCTAATACTCAGAGGACATGTGGCAGGCAAGAGGAACAGGGGAAGTCATCAGTTCAGTCAGTCATTTATGTGCCATACATGATACACGCTTAGGTGTGTATCATGTGTGGAACATAAGTACGTATGCCTCGTCAGTCATGTATCAAAAGGTACATGACTGACGAGGCAGATTTTTTCCTGCAGTAGGTTTCAATTTCTTTTTATGGTAGACCAGTTGCCATCCAAGGCTACAGAACCTGATCTGTTCTGCTATTTATCCATAGCTGGAGGGAGAAGAAGAGGATTCATACATTTCCCAAAGGTATTAGCATGTAAGTGAATGCAATGAATTCGAATGGAATTTGAACTCAGCTCTCTGATTCCTAAATCCGAGCCGCTATCCATTACTCCACCATGCCTCCTATCAGTGTCATCAGATCACCTATCTAATAAGATTATGTGAATGGACCGTGGAATAGAATAGAAACAGATAGAATTGAGAGTAAAAAGACAAACAAACAGTTGCAAAGGATAGAAAGTTGTGGAGAGCCATCATCGTCCAATATCATGGGCTGAGGACAATATCATTGGATGAGAATAGTCTTTCAATCATGTTTACTCTGTACAAGACTCAAGGACCACTAGAAGGTTACAGAGTAAGAAGCACCACCCCCAAGCAAAGAAATGATGCCATGGGGGTCTGTTGCTCGTGCCAGTCTAAGTGAATCTGCCTCTGTTGGTGAAATTAGCATTGGTTTTATAGGAAGTCTGTGGCTCAGAAAAGGCTGCTGCAAAAACATTTTTTTGATTGGTCAGAAAATATATTTTATGATCCTGACATTTTGGGATGCTATCCCAAACCCAGACAAAATTATCGTCTGTTTTTGTCCTATGAAGTGTGCATGCTGAAGGGAGCACTTCTGTTTGAGTTAAAGAACTGGTGATTTCAGCCAGTATGAAAAATAAAAAAATGCCTTAATATATAAAAATAAAATCAATATAGTCATAAGTTTGGTGTAAAGATCTGTTAAAAGCATAAATACTTTTGATACAACGTATCATAATAAAACATTAATGGTATAGTGGATTTTCATAGTCTTTAGATGTGTAAATTATATAAACTTTGAAGTAAGGTAGGTAAAAACAAAAATCTAATATTACTCTAAATCAATGTTTTCTTAATTTTTTTTTCTCTGGGTTGCATTTTCAGAATGAAAATTTGCTTGCACCTCACCACATTTTAGGTGATAAAAGTACATTTAAAAATAAAAAACAAACACATATAGGGTTAAAGAGAGATAACTGTGGATTCAAAGTCAGAACATTATCATTGATAACTCTCTCCTCCAAATTGCGGACCCTAGTTAATATATTCATAATACTTGAGATAATGTAAAAATATCACAATGATAAAATCAGTTAATAATTTATAAGTATTTATACTGGGACTAAATCCATAATGGTTTTAACTATTGAAATCATATTCTTTTTTGGCATATGGATTTTTTTGGAACTGTTTCTAAATCTTCATCTTTCAATCATTCCACATTACTTGCCAGCTGCTTCCACCATGCATATCAGGCATGCCACATTGTGTGAGAACCACTGCTCTAAACATTTGTAGAATTAAAAATAAAATGCATTAATTCCTTAGAAATTACACCACAATATATAATAATAAAATTAATATAATTTTTCAATGTGTTTAGAAGGTAAAGGTCTGTAAAAATATTTTTGTTAAAGCCAAATATATAAAAATCAATAAAAATCCCAGTATGTAATAAGAATATAATGTAGTCATAATCTTTACCTGTGTTCTGTAGGGATATTATTATTATTATTATTATTAGAAATAAATAAAAATAAAATATAAAATAATAATGAAAATTATAAACAAAATGAAACAGTAACATAAAAATGTTCTATAAAATAAATTAAACAAAAATTAAAAATAATAAAAATATTCCCAGCATGCAACAAAAAACTGTTCCTGCCATTTTCAGTATGCTGACTATAGTCTGATCAGTTATTCTCATGTCAACTGGAAGAGATGGTCGGATGTTGGAAGATCTAAAACTTTTAATGGATCCAAACATGTAATATTCCTAAAGAAAAAGAAAGGAATTAATGGATTCTATTTTTAATCTGATATTGTTTCTTATTACTCTGGTCTTTATTCTTAGTGGATGCCCATGTTTGAGTAGAAGCTCTGTCTTTTTAAACAGTGTGAATTACATCTACTGGCATCTGTAATTTAGAGACAATTTGATAAAGAAAAATGTGCTCTCCGAACCCTGATGGGCATTCACTAAAAATAATATCTACAGCAGGTCATGGGCAAACTGCAGCCCATGGGCCACATGCAACCCATGAGCCACATGCAGCCCATGAGCCACATGCAGCCCATGGGCCACATGCAGCCCATGAGCCACATGCAGCCCAATAGCCACATGCAGCCCATGGGCCACATGCAGCCCATGAGCCACATGCAGCCCATGAGCCACATGCAGCCCATGAGCCACATGCAGCATGTGGTGCTTTCTGAATGGCGCATCTAATTTTACAAGAAAAATGAAGTTTATTAAAATTTTGTTTGCCTAGTTTTTCTCTCACTTGTTCACTCACACATTCTCACTTGAATCATATTCAGTTTTTTCTTTGAGCATTTCATTATGCATCATGGCAACAGTGTGCGTTAATCGCATCACATCACATCAGCAGTGTGTGTCAATCAGTGATAATATTATACCAAGACTCTGATTTTTTATAGAAAAGATCTTTCTACTGAAGAGAAAAATATCAACTTTTCTCTATATCTAAGGCAACTGTTTACATGTATAGTCTTCTTTAGTGAAAATGGTTGAGATGCTAGCAGTGAAAAATCACCTTGAATTATTTTTGCTGATGAGCCATGTCTCATGCGGTCCACTTCTTGAAAAAGTTGTCCATACCTGTGTTAAATAATAGTTTCAGAGAATTATTTTTTAGTGGCAGTGTATCTAGGCTCAAGCCTTCTGAGTCAGACCTTCGAGGTCAGATGATAGACAAAATAGGGATGTTGATTTTGATTGGCTGAGCCGAATGTGGGAATGAGTTAAAGATTAAGGTTTTTCTGGGAATTGCTGTTTGGACATCAAACTAATTAGACGTGTTAACTTGCATTTATGCATTTGTGGGGAAGGGTCTTTGAGAGTTGGTTGTTACACATCAAGGGAAATGGATGTATATGATTTTCATGCTTAGAAGCAGCTCCCTAATAGTGGGTGCAGTAACCCTCACCTAATAAAAGATGTATCTGTCAATGTGGTTAAGAAAATAATTAGTTAATAGTTAAGTTAAAAGTTCTCTTTGTTGATACTTCTCATATCTGAACCCAAAGAACATTTTGCGACACCGACCAAGAGAAGAGGAGGACTGAACTAAAACAACCAGTGGTCACACCAGCCAGATGAGAGGAGACCAACACACACCCCTGCCATCACCAATGAAGGGTATACAACATATCATCTAAAGTAATAAGAAAAAAGTTACCAAAGTACAGTGTGTGGACAAAAGTAATTCCCTTTTGTATTTGTTAACTTTTATTGAAAAAAAGTTAAATTTCTAAGTATTGTCATATCAAAATGACATGGTTTGTCATGGTATTTTTTAAGTGTAGCTTAGATGTTGCACATTGACAAAATTATGGGGCACCCAGTGAGGATCAAACTCATATTTTTTCAGGCATAATTGATCTAGTAAAACATGCTTGTTAACCATTACACCAAGTGCCCCGGCATGATTTGTTATGATTAAAAACTCTTTAATATGTTCACACTACTCCTTTCATATTCAAAAAAATTCTTTACCTTATCAGCAACACTGGCACATTTTTGCATTAATTTCAGAAAATTTATCAGAAATTTCTTGTTTTTTATTCAGGAATTGTTTTCAGTTTAGCTTGTAAACAAGAACTTCCAGCACACCCCACAAGAGTATGTCTAGTGGTGTTAGGTCTGGTGATCAGGGTAGCCATTCAAATGCTCTTCATCATCCTATCCCTCTCAGCTTGAAATTAAGATTTAAACATTCCCAACTGTTTAAGCCATAGTTAATGTTAAGTCATCTTAAACTATAGTAATTTATTTTTGTTCAATAAAAGTTAATAAGTAACTTTGCCACACTCTGTGTAATAATAATGTCGAGGAGTCAGACATAGACTACAGATATTTATAGGAAAACCTATATAATTAGCATTTACTTCCCTTCTTGATTGTCAATTATTTTTCTAGATTCCCTTTTGGAATTCATTCCTACTTTCAAGGCCTGTGTGTACTACCCCCAAACTTCTAGACTTGGGGTACCCAAGCCTGATTGCTTTGTGGCCCTTGCTATTTTATCAACATTTGCTTTTTTTCTACCTAGATTTATATATGTTACAAATTAAATTAAGCACTACGCAATATTAAAAGACGAAAAATTTTCACAGATTTTCATGTAATTCTAGGTACTTTTTTGTGTGAATTTATTTTGTTCATGCTAAGTCTCGAAAAACATCATATAAAATTCAGTATTTTAATCCACAATGCTGAATGTGTTAAAATTATTCAACTTTTTAACAAGAAAAATCTGATGCTGATGCTAAAAATTGCTGTAAAACATTGTTGATTTATTTAAGATGAAATGATCTATTATGACATGTCTCTTATTTGTATTTAAATACATTGTATTTATTTTTAATTTTTCTAGTTGAATTGTTCACCTATATTGTATATGATGCATTATATAATTAGGTTACAATAAAATATGAATTCTCCCTTAGGAAAAGTGAGATGTAGTAGACTGGGGGGGGGCATACCATAGATTCAGTATGGCGTCCACAAAAAACATGCACCAGCCCTGCCTACTTTTGTCATCAATAATCTTCACTAACATGATAGTCAAAAAGATAAAATTCCTAAAGATAATTTTGAGCCAATAAAAATACAGAAAAACTTAAACTTGACTTCATTATCATAAAGGCAGCACAGTCTAACATGACCATCAAACTTGAAATAAGCAAAAATCTTTTATTTCTTTACTCATTGGCTTGTTTATCTCAGCCAATCAGAACTGTCCACCCAATAACTTGACTCGATCAGATTAGCAATGATGTCTGCCATATCACATTCACCACATCAAGTGATCTGTCCCCAGACGTTTTGGTGCCAAAGGATGGAAAGCCTTCACGGAGATGACATGTGTGACTTACACTACAATTTAACATCCAGTGTCCTAGCACGGCCAATTAGAGCAATAATGTGATTTTGCCTGATGTGTCCCAATTTACGTCTGGGCACAATTTGATTATGAGACCTGTGCTAAGTTTATAAAATGTCGAAAGAGCATGGCTACCTTCAATGGCTTATTACTGAGCCACCGATTCAAGTGTTACCTTACAGCAGTTCGTCTTGATGTGACTGCATTAAATCAAACTTATTTTTGTATTTTTCTCTGCCATTTTATTTCACTTGGTTTGCATTCTTCGAGTTTCTAGCCACTCATCACCATTGTGTTCTATGGGCCTATATTTGGCACCAAAATGTCAGTCACAGGAGGTCAAATAAAACTATTTGATTTTTTTTTATGGAATAAAGAAAAAAGTTAAAAAAAATGGAAGGGAAGACAGGAAAGATACAATACAAGAAGCATTGACAATCAATTGATATGAAGAATTTGTAGATAATATTTATATATATGCATATAGATGTGATGGATATGAAAGACTGAGATAGATAAATAGATATGAACATAGATAGATAGATAGATAAATAGATAGATAGATAGATATGAAGATAGATAGATAGATATGAGCTAGATATTCATATAGATAAATATGAACAGAGATAGCAATAGATATAATCAGGTTTATGATATTTTGTCTATATCTATCTTACATATTTATAAATCTACTATTCGTCCACACTTTGAATATTGCTGCCATATATGGTTTGGTGCTCCTGATATATAGTTAGAGATTCTTGATAAAATCCAAAGAAGAATCTGCAGTGTTATTAGTCCTGACCTGCATTTCGGCTGCAGTCATTTTACCCACTGATGTAAGGTTGCTTCAATGTGCCTTTTCTATAAATACTTTTTTTATACATGGTACGTGTTCAAGATATATATGGAGTACATTCTTGCCTTTTTTGTTGTATGAGGGTTCAGCAGTTTAGTTCTTAGAATCAAATTGACA
Source organism: Acanthosepion pharaonis (assembly GCA_903632075.3). Lineage (NCBI taxonomy): Eukaryota > Metazoa > Mollusca > Cephalopoda > Sepiida > Sepiidae > Acanthosepion > Acanthosepion pharaonis. The sequence continues at coordinate 105,470 of CAHIKZ030000080.1, forward strand.
GACAACCCACACATATAATTTGATTATAATACTGAACCCATGGGCAGAACCAACTACACATGTTAGAAGATCCAAATAAAGGGACCTTATGCACAGTGTGACAGGCATGTCATGCATTATTTTCCCTTGTCTATCTTTCCCTCTATTAGACCCATGAGTATCAGATTCTCCAGGCTGACCTTCCTCATTATATGTGCCAGAAACATCAACAGCCTCTTTCTGATGTTAATTATATGCCTTCTCCTTGTTTGTAACCTCTCTAAGACCTACTCGTTGCTCACATGCTCAGTCCATCATATCCTTAGCATCCTTCTGTAGAACCACATATCCGTTGCCTCGAGTCTCTTCTTCATCTTTGAGGAAATCGTCCAGCATTCGCTGCCGTAAAGAAGAACAGATGTCATGCAACAGCTCAGTATTCTTTTCTTTGTTACCGAAGAATTCCTCCTGTAAAAACATACATCTACACATACATATACAATGGGGAAAATAAGGATTTTATTCTCTGCTGATTTTCTGAGTTTGCCACCTTACAAAAATGGAAACAGTCTATAATTTTCAGGGTAGGTACGTCTTAGAATTTTTTTATATTCCATCTCTTTTAAAGACATTTTTATGTTTATACATTCTTTTTATAGATACAAATATTTAAGTAAATACTCTGTTTATAATAAACAGTATTAAACAACATTTACCGGCCTGAATGTCCGAGAAATTTTCACAGAAAATATTTGTCCTCCGACAGGATTCGAGCCTGTATCAGGATTCGAACCTGTATCATAATGTGTGACGTCATTCTATCTCTTACTTTCAAGACAGAAAATCAGCAGGGTATGAAATACTTATTTTCTTCACTGTACCTACACATAAATATATCTTTTTTCTACTCATATACATATATATGATATACATATAAAAATATAAAAATCTATAAATATAAATAAATTCAAGGTTTTGTTAAATAATTAGTATATTGTATTTATTCTGAGTACTTTCAACATAGCATAATGTCATCATCAGGGTATTGTTAAATATAGAGGAAAAGAAAAAGTCTGTCATGGGTGACATGAATGAACATTCATGTCACCCATGACAGACTTTTTCTTTTCCTCATAATCTAAATTCCCCGTTAACAGTTCTGACGAGAGGGGACGAAACCGGTCGACTGGTGTGTGTTTTATTTTAAACTTATCATGGCCTACAATACTACATTTCTAGTTTTTAATGCCTTAATACGCTTTTGTACCGTTTCAAACCTATTTAAATATTTTAAGAAAAGGTACTCCCCTGAGTCAATTAGAAAATTGAATAAATTGTTACAGATTAGGTCTAAAATTGAAACATTGAAGGTTAAGACTAATTTTTTACATTCTTGTCTTCAGCACCGGGTTTGCCCGTCTTTTATTTCCTTTCGGATTAGGAGGGCTAAGTTGGTGTCTGGTTGGAGTATAGAGAGAGCCTTCATTAAGGATTTTCTCTTACAATTTTCTAACCAGGATTTGGGCCTACAAAGAAGATATCATCTGTTATGGCGTGAGGCAGGTAATTATTTATCCTATTTTGATAGAATCCGCTTTGCCCGTTACGTTGGTTTGATATCTGCACGTTGTCGTTCTAAGATGGCTAGCAGTTTTCAGAATAAGTTAAAACAACTTATCTCCAAGAGATTTGGCTGTATGGTTGAACCAAATGCTACAAAAAATGTCGTGAATTTGTCTTCTTATTCTCCCTCAGAGATTGAGCTTGCTATCTTGGCCCACGGCCTAGATTTTAGCATTCCTTTCACTTCTATTAGTAGGGAGAATATTTTTCTGAATTTGAAGTATTGTATGCTCAACTCTCGAAACTTCAACCGGTGTCTGATAATAAATCCAGTGACTTTCGAGCTAAATTGAATGATTTGGCTCATTCTTATGCTAGTTCTCCTATTTCTTTCTCTGAATCGAAATGGAGAAGTGAACACTATAAGGTTATTAGATCCCTTAAGAATAACCATTCTTTGGTTATTACTAAACCGGATAAGGGATCTGGTGTTGTCCTCATGGACCGCCATGACTACATTAACAAAATGTTAAGTATATTGAATGACCCTTCCAAGTTTCAACGTCTTGGTTCCATTGACACTCATGATTCTACATTGACTTCTGAAATTCGATTTCAGAAACGTCTTGTCAAATGGGTAAAAAGTGGTGTTCTTTCTTCTAAAATGGCGGAGGAATTGAGACCGTCTGGTTCAATTCGTCCCCGTCTATATGGATTACCTAAGATTCATAAGGAGGGTGTCCTGTTGAGACCCATATTATCGATGATTGGGTCTTCACAGCATAAAGTCGCAAAGTGGTTTTTATTATAATGTTGCAACCAGTGTTGCAACATTACAGTTCCTTTTGTCTTAAAGATTCATTTTCTTTTTTCCAAATTCATTCGGAATTTTGATGCCACTAATGGATTTATGTGTTCCTTTGACATCTGCAGCCTCTTCACTTGTGTTCCTTTATCGGAGACTATTGATATTTGCAGCGATATGTTATATCGTAGCGATTTGACTCCTCCGAATATACCTGAAGAAGTGTTCGTTGAACTCATGAAATTTGCCACTATGTTTGTCGATTTTAGTTTCGACAATATCATGTATTGTCAGATCGATGGGGTAGCGATGGGTTCCCCTTTGGGTCCTGTATTGGCAAATATTTTTGTGGGGTTTTATGAAGAAAGCCTTTTAAGTTCTGCCCGACCCAAGGTATACTTTCGGTATGTTGATGACACTTTCTGTGTGTTCAGCCATGAATCGGAAGTGGATCAATTTTTTTCCCTACTCAGTGGTGTTCATCCTGCCCTTAAATTTACAGTAGATAAGGAGGTCAATGGTTCATTGTCCTTTTTAGATGTTCTTGTTCAAAGAACTCCTTCCTTGTTTATTACCTCTGTGTACAGGAAGTCTACTTTTACAGGACTATATACTCGTTGGGACTCCTTTTGTCCTAAACAACGAAAGATTAATTTGATTAGGACCCTGACACATAGGGCGTTAATGATTTGTTCGGATGACACCTTGAAACATGAAATCAGTTGTTTAACTGAGATCTTTGTGAACAATGGCTATCCGTTGAACATTGTTCAATCGGTTATTCGAGATGAGACCGCCAGGTTCAATAAAATCAAACCTGCCTCAGTAGGTAAATGTCCGGTCTATCTTCGTTTACCGTGGTTGGGTAAGATTAGTGAATCCTTCGCCAAGCGTATTTCATGTAGTTCACGTGAGTGTTATTTTGCAGCGAACGTTCGTGTTGTCTTTCAAACTAAGTCCATACTTTCATCTATGTGTAAAGATGTTCTACCCACCCACCATATTAACTCTGTTATTTACTATTTCAAATGTAGTTGTGGATGCGACTACATAGGTAGAACGACACAGCGGTTGGACGTGAGAATTAAACAACACGTACCTGCGATAATACTAAACAAAAAATTTTCTTTGGGCGATACCATTCGTAACACGTATGGGTCTTCGATTGCGGATCATTTTATAAAGAATCCAACTTGTGCGATGGATTTCAGTGTGAACTGGTTTTCCGTCTTGGCCAGTTCGCACTCACTTTTCCATCTTAAGGTGCTGGAGTCGCTTTACATCAGGTCTAGGCAACCTGCACTTTGCAAACAAAGAGATTGTTTGCTTGGACTTGCTGTTCTGCGATTCTAGCAGCTTGGTTGGTATAATTTTAATTTTTTTTTTTCCTTCCCTGTCCATGACAGACTTTTTCTTTTCCTCATAATCTAAATTCCCCGTTAACAGTTCTGACGAGAGGGGACGAAACCGGTCGACTGGTGTGTGTTTTATTTTAAACTTTTCATGGCCTACAATACTACATTTCTAGTTTTTAATGCCTTAATACGCTTTTGTACCGTTTCAAACCTATTTAAATATATATATATATATATATATATATATATATATATATATATATAAATTCACAAAAGGATAGAATCCAGGTAAAACTCAATGTCCAGGACAGAGTAAGAATATATATATATATATATATATGTATTTGCACAAGATGATTTATGCTTGATGCTTATCCTGACATGCAATAATAAATGAAAGTTTTGGTGATAGGAAATGACAGGTAAAATGGTTTCCTCTTTGTTTTCTTGATGTCCGTCTTTAATTAGCTGCCAATGGAATCTGTCAATGACACAAGGTATGTTCCTGAAATTGTCAACATTGTCATTTGCTTACTTAGGCACTATTCAATTATCTTGTGGCTACTCGTGGCTTATCACAAAAGCAAGAAGGAAGTCAAATATGGCAAAACTCCTGGCAGAATCCTTTAGAATCCTTCCATCCAGCATTCATGTTCAAGCCAGTGGTGCTGTTGAAGAAGGGAATACAGGCTAGCTAACAGCGCATACAGGCTATGTAACGGGGCACAGGTGGGAACTACAGTATTGGTGTCCTGGTTGGGCAAATGGAACTTGTCAGCCAGGAAGGTTATAGTCCATCTAACTGAAGGAAAATTCAGATGTTAAACTTGAAAAGCCTTGCAGTTATACCCTATCATGAGAAAGGCTTCACTGTAAGTCTATATATAAATCACGCATAGAATCAATCAGCAATATTAATGCAATTATTGGCAACATCAATCACTGGTAGTGTATAATGTATGCATTAAAATACCGTTAATCCATAGAGTGACATGATCCTCATTTATAAAACTGTTGTCTGTTGTTTCCAGTTTATATTTTTTTAAAATGCAAGTACTTTTGAATAATCCTTTATTCATCATCAGGTATATGTTTTCCTTATAAAATCAAAAACTTGAAGACGAAATAATTGTTTGTCGACCGAAAGATGTTTATTTTGAATATGTGCTATTATTGACAGTTGTGTACAATCTCGGAACGTGCAAAGACTCAATGCTAAGTTTTTCAAAATTTTAAGTGAGAATTTTATTCGAACTTTTCATGTGATGTGGTAAATCCACGTATTCTATTTTTACAAGTGTTTTCAGTTAATATGTCATGAACTAAGTATATAGTTCCATTAATATAGTGTTATGTCTTAGTAGTAGTTTTTTTTTATAGGAATTTTTTTATACTGTGGATCGATAGTTTTTATAAACCTAAAACATTAGGCAGCATATAATTTATATACAAAGAAATAATCACATATAGAATCAATCAGCAATATTAACACTATTATAAATGAGGATCACGTCACTCTATAGATTAACAGTATTTTAATGCATACATTATACACTACTAGCGATGGATGTCGCCAGTAATAGCATTAATATTGCTGATTGATTCTATGTGTGATTATTTCTTCGTATATAAATTATATGCTGCCTAATGTTTTATATATATATATATATAATTTTTTGAGGGGTCTATCAACATTGACCCCTTTCCAGCAACTCTTGCAGCCAAGCTGGCCCCAAATGTAATGGCCTTTATTTCTTTAGATCATATTGTTATGGATGAGAGGGTGGCCTTGTAGTTTGGGCAGTGCACAGTCACCATATACCAACCCTTGAGAAGTCACTCCAATCTCACCATCAAAGTGTGTAATTTTGACCAAACAGAGTACCTCTTTATCTCAAGATAAATGGTTGCCTGTTATACATATTATATAGAGGATGTGATGGATAAATTGTCGTCAACATGAGGCAAAAATGAAAATAACACTGATATCTCATTTTAACAGATATACAGGGTGCGATGGATAAATTGTCGTCAAAATGAGGCAAAATTGAAAATAATGCTGACATCTCATTTTAACAGATATACAGGGTGCGATGGATAAATTATCGTCTAAATGAGGCAAAAATGAAAATAACACTCTCATTTTAACAGATATACAGGGTGCGATGGATAAATTGTCGTCTAAATGAGGCAAAAATGAAAATAACACTAACCTCATTTTAACATATACAGGGTGCGATGGATAAATTGTCGTCTAAATGAGGCAAAAAGGAAAATAACACTGACATCTCCTTTTAAAAGATACATTACCCAAAAATGCACAAAAATGTCTCGAAATACTAACGAGTAATTTTATTCAATAAAATTGTCATTGGCTTCAACCACGGCCTCCAGACGACTTCAGAATCTCCTGCAACCCTTCTGGACAGTCTCCTTATTTAAGTTGGTGAATGCTGCCATAATCTTTGCCTTCAGTTCATCTTTGGTGTTACAAGGAGTTTTTTTGGTCTCTTGCTCAACTGCATCCCACACATCAAGGAGGTTGCAGTCTGGAGTGTTAGGTGGCCAGAGGTGATGTGACTGCAGAAATTCTCTGACAGCCAAGACTGGGTTCAGTTTGTGTGACATGGTACAGAGTTCTGTTGCCAGACATAGGGTTTTCCAGCAGCCACCCTCTTGACCCAGGGCAGCACTACCTCCTCAAGGCACTTGATGTAGGCATCCATATTAAGATTGAGGCCCTCACTAACAAATTCTGTAGTTCTTTTCTCACCAGAATGATCATAGTGAGTTTCTGTTTCTGCTATACCTTCGTAATCACCATTAGACTCATCCAACTCTTTCCACATCCTCTGCATTGTCCTTAGATTGACTCTGAAACTGAGGTGTTTATATTAGAGCTTCTGACATGAATGACAGCATACCATTTCCAAATCCAAATTTTCAAATTTCTGGTTGAGTGAATTGCGTCATAAGCGTCTTTTTCCCACGGATGGTGCCTAACTGACCCTACTATAGTGTGTGCTGGTGACAAAATGAAAAAACTATATACATGCAAAAAATTAAAAATATAAAATGGTGACAATTTACCCATCGTACCGTATATATATATATATATATATATATATAATTTTGTAAAATTTTATATATCAACAAACAGTATTTAGAAAAATAGTTTGACAAATTGGAAAAAAGTTTTTGTGATGCATTTCATCCATTAGGACTGGGCTTTGTTAATGTTACCATGTCTATACACATGGGCACAAAATGAGAGATGCTGGTAGTTTCAAAATTTACCATCGATGAACTAGTAATCAAGGCACTTTCCAGACATTTTTGTCTTAGTAGATCATTTTCTCTTTTAATCAAAGTAGCATTACCCTATGTCAAAATGGTGGTCAGTTTCGTTAAAGTGAAAAACTAATGCATTTTGTATTGTTTTTTTAAAAATGTCCCTTATCTTTCATTTAAACTTCTTGAGATTTCTCCAGTGTGATCATGTCTGGAAAGTTCCTTGATCACTAGTTCATCCACGGTAAATTTGTGTCCAGGCTCTTACAATATATCACCTTTCATGGTAGATTTTCTGTTGTCACAATGTGGGGCCGTCATGGACAAAGGTGATGGAGACAAAAAGAAAAAGAATGCAGATGAATTTCATTAGGTTGAAAAACATATATTCTTTCAAAAAAATTTTTTCAAAAATACGCTTCTAAAAAATTTTGTTTTTTGTTTTGTGTGTATCTGTAGATGTGGCAACATCAACAAAGCCCAGTCCCATGAAATATTCTTTCAAAAAAAAAAATATTCTTTCAAAAATTTTGAAACTATCAGCATCTCTCATTCTGTGCCCATGTGTAGATGTGGTAACATTAACAAAGCCCAGTCTTAATGGATGAAATGCATCACAAAAACTTTTTCCAATTTGTCATACAAGTTTTCTGTTGCTGATTTTGCTGTTGCTGATGCCACTGCCACCATTGCGACTGCCACTATCACATAACATAACTGCACCTCTAAGCAAATGCTCCCAGACTTGACTAACCACCTTGGCTATCCCGCTTTTAGTTGATAATATCTCAACTTTGACTCGTAATGTTCATAATTCCTAATGCTCATACTCTCTGCATCGCCAAAGTCAGATTCATGAATTCTCCTGATTTTTAATGCTTGCTAACATCTCAGCAACCCACTGCTGTCACCTAATCCAACATAATTCCCTTGCAGCCATCACTGTGGTTCCATTCAACAGAACAGGCCTACCAACTCTACAATCAAGTGACTCCAACTCTGCAACCAAGCAGCTTCGAACCTGCAAGCAGTGATACACATACATATATCTACCAGGTGTATAAGCAAAATTGTCTAAATCATGTAACACCATGGAATAATTGTCCATCCTACAAACATCTAATATCTAAAACTCCACTTAACTTATTGAGTTTCTTTTTACCAGGTTTTTAGATAAGATGCAAATTGTTGCAAGAATCAGAAAAAGAACAGGTTAAAATTGTTTTGTGTCAGCCTCACTTTATCTTCACAACTGGGCAATGGTGAAAGGAAAAAAAACATTCTGGCCTTCAGTAATGGTATGAACATTCATACTCTGGCTTCCATCTTCAAAGTCTATTCATGCACAATCAAGAGAATGGTGTATAAGTTTCAAAAAGAGGGAGCAGTACAGAGGAAAACTGGATCAGAAAGTCACAACAGCAAGAAGGATCATCATTTCAACTTAGTGCTAAATACATTCTTATTGTTCAAAGTAGAATCCAGTAGTGTTATAAAAACCTCTGAGAATTCCAGTAAGATATCTTTAATCATTTTCAAGATACAATGGTTCAGAGCTTAATCTAACAGCTGAGCGATTTTGCTGTTACATATAGTATATATATATATATATATATATATATATATATATATATATATATATATATATATATATAATGAAACAAAAATATTAACATACAACCTACAACATACAAAAATATTAAAAAATAAAATGACACACTGGGTTATATGTTAATATTTTTTTGTTTTATTATTTCAATTAGGTTTATCGGCTTGTTTCGGCCAGCATGGCCATCATCAGGAAAAAAAAATTCCTGCTTGTTAGTAGCAGTGAACTGCAGTAGTGAATGACTTCCTGATAAAAATGAACTTTATCTGTAGTTTTCATTTGTTATTTATTGTTAATTTCTATCAGTCCTTGTGTTGGTCAAACGGCCTCATTTAAGTTGATTTTAAGATAGGGATTGAGGGGGATTCTAAATTCCTGTCTTGCTTATTTTTTCCCTTTTCTTGTTTGCTGGGAAGGGGACGTGCATGGATGTATGTCATCTTTTAGTTCTTTGTGTGTAAATGTATATATTATTATGAGGGTGTGTATGAGTGTGAGACCTCAAAACCTCTGCAAACATGTGTAGGTGAGAAATGTGGGTAGGGTTTTATTTATGGGGTTATATATTAATTTTATCTATGTTGTTAAATTTGTGGTTAAGCCCATCTGGGCGAAGTGTTTTGAGACGCAAAATCCATTTGTCTTCATGTTCCTCTATAATTTTTCTGTTATCTTTTCTGTCTATTTCTATTTTTTCAATTATAGTGAATTTGGCATGGTTTTGAAAATAATGTTTTTCTAGGCAGAAATGATGTTCTACAAGTAATAATCTTTTGTGAGGAGTCAACATGATCCAATTCCAATAATTATTAATTCTGTAGTGAAAGTGCCATTCAGGTTTTTCCATGTATTGTTTCTGGCTTTGTGTGCATTCTAATAGACAAATTATGTTATGACTTCTACAGTAAGAGCTGTGGTAGATTTTGAAAGTAGATTTAGTGACTGAGCTAGTGAACAAATTGGTGTGTCTAATGTGGTTACAACATAAGCTTCTTTTGTTGTTATACGGTTGGGAAAATCCTGTTTTTATTTTTGGTCTATTACGGATTACCTTATCATCTGAAATTTGGTTACTACCTATAATTTCCTTAATGTTCTGAGGTCTACAATATGCTAGAAGGCTGAGTTTCTCAAACAAAATTTTTAGGTCTGGTTTGAGATGTAGTATTTCCCAGCGACTTTTGATTATCTGAGCTAGTGGAGGAAAAGGGGTGTTGAAAGTAGTTACTAGATGAATGCGTCCGGATTTATTTTTAATTTTATACATTAAAGTGTCTTTGCTTGGTGTGGAAATTGCTTTATTTTTTCTCTGATTAGGTGTTCTTTATAGCTACATGTTGTGAATTGATGCTTGAGATTTTGAGTATGTATATTTAGTTCTTCATTGCTAAAGCATATCCTTCTGAGTCTAAGTGCTAAGTGAATAGGGAAGGTTCTCCTTGAGGTATTTAGAGGGAAGACTTAAAGTGTAGATATTTGTGGATGTCAGTGATTTTAGTGCATAGTGTCACTTGTAGTTTTCTGCTTTTATTGATGTAAATGCGGGTGTCTAATATATATATATATATATATATATATATATATATATATATATATGCTCCTGAAAAATTTAATTCAGTTGAGCTCTCTGGGGAGGAAGTACAGGTTTGTAAACGATGACTATTATGGCTAATAATGCATGACTCGTCAGTAATTCAAATTGAGTTCTCTCAGTCACAGTGTGTTTATCTAAAAATAAGTACATTTAAATTCACCTTCATCCCTGCAATGCACCAACAGCTTAGTGGTAGAATCCCTGACTGAATTGGTTCAACCGGATGTCTAGCTAAACTGATGAGCTGTGATACAGCGAAACAGTCTGTCTGTGGATGACAGTATATATATATATATGTGTGTGTGTGTGTTATATATGTGTATATATATATATATATATTTAAATAGGTTTGAAACGGTACAAAAGCGTATTAAGGCATTAAAAACTAGAAATGTTGTATTGTAGGCCATGATAAGTTTAAAATAAAACACACACAGTCGACCGGTTTCGTCCCCTCTAGTCAGAACTGCTAACGGGGAATTTAAATTATGAGGAAAAGAAAAAAGTCTGTCATGGGTGACATGAATGAATGGACAGGTAAGGAAGGAAAAAAAAAAAAATTAAAATTATACCAACCAAGCTGCTAGAATCGCAGAACAGCAAGTCCAAGCAAACAATCTCTTTGTTTGCAAAGAGCAGGTTGCCTAGACCTGATGTAAAGCGACTCCAGCACCTTAAGATGGAAAAGTGAGTGCAAACTGGCCAAGATGGAAAACCAGTTCACACTGAAATCCATCGCGCAAGTTGGATTCTTTATAAAATGATCCACAATCGAAGACCCATACGTGTTACGAATGGTATCGCCCAAAGAAAATTTTTTGTTTAGTATTATCGCAGGTACGTGTTGTTTAACTCTCACGTCCAACCGCTGTGTCGTTCTACCTATGTAGTCGCATCCACAACTACATTTGAAATAGTAAATAACAGAGTTAATATGGTGGGGGGTAGAACATCTTTACACATAGATGAAAGTACGGACTTAGTTTGAAAGACAACACGAACGTTCGCTGCAAAATAACACTCACGTGAACTACATGAAATACGCTTGGCGAAGGATTCACTAATCCTACCCAACCACGGTAAACGAAGATAGACCGGACATTTACCTACTGAAGCAGGTTTGATTTTGTTGAACCTGGCAGTCTCATCTCGAATAACCGATTGAACAATGTTCAATGGATAACCATTGTTCGCAAAAATCTCAGTTAAACAACTGATTTCATGTTTCAAGGTGTCATCCGAACAGATCATTAACGCCCTATGTGTCAGGGTCCTAATCAAATTAATCTTTTGTTGTTTAGGACAGTCCCAACGAGTATATAGTCCTGTAAAAGTAGACTTCCTGTACACAGAGGTAATAAACAAGGAAGGAGTTCTTTGAACAAGAACATCTAAAAAGGACAATGAACCATTGACCTCCTTATCTACTGTAAATTTAAGGGCCAGTTCGCACTCACTTTTCCATCTTAAGGTGTTGGAGTCGCTTTACATCAGGTCCAGGCAACCTGCTCTTTGTAAACAAAGAGATTGTTTGCTTAGACTTGCTGTTCTGCGCTTCTAGCAGCTTGGTTGGTATAATTTTAATTTTTTTTTCCCTGTCCATTCATTCATGTCACCCATGACAGACTTTTTTCTTTTCCTCATAATTTAAATTCCCCGTTAACAGTTCTGACGAGAGGGGACGAAACCAGTCGACTGTGTGTGTTTTATTTTAAACTTATCATGGCCTACAATACAACATTTCTAGTTTTAATGCCTTATATATATATATATATATATATACACACATATATATATCAGACACACACACACACACACACACACATATATATATATATATATATATATATATATATATATATATATATATATATATATATATATAAAAGTTTAATGAATCAGACGAGGAAACAGTGGTATTAAAAAAGTGTGTAAAAATAAAATAAATGCAAAAAGCATGTAGAGCCTTTAATATTAAAAATCAGGAGATCAGTTGAATCTGCTACCTTAGTTTCATCCTAAAGGTATCTTCAGGCGATTTTTAACAAATGTACTCTTAACATTTTGTTTTTTTTAAAACTAATGAAGGTTGTGAATTTGTTTATTTATTTAAAAACAAAATAAAATATAGAATTTAATAGTTTATTTTACAAAAATAAAGTGTTAAGAGGTCATTTGATAAAAATTCGCCTGAGGATACCATAAGGTTGAAACCAAGGTAGAGGATTCAACTGATCTCCTGATTCTTAAACATATATATATATATATATATATATATATATATATATATATATATATATATATATATATATAGAGGGTTTCCGCAACAAATGAACTCAGCTTTTGAGTTCTTATAAAACAATTGAACTATTTTTTTCCGATTCATGCATTTAACCATATAAAATTTATACTTTTGGTCTCCTTTGTAAGTCCATAAACATTAGTATTGCTTAATTTTTATCACTAGTCTTGTATGTGTGTGTTTGTGTGTGTGTGTGTGTGTGTGTGTATATATATATATATATATATATATATATATATATATATACACACACACTTACACAAACACACACACAAGATTATTAATGGTTAAAATTAATATATATATATATATATATATATATATATATATATATATATATAGTGTGTGTGTGTGTATATATATATGATTGTTTGTGTGTATATATGTGGGTGTGGGTGTGTAAAGAAAGAGAGATAGAGAGAAAGCTGAATTTGTTATGTAAGCCTAAATTCCTGTGAAGAAAGCATCATAATGTTATTGCCAATAAGTTCATTAATAGAAGATGAATAAATTGCAAAGAAATTAAATCTGAAAAAGAGACTGCTATGAGTTTTGCCATATTTGACTTCCTTCTTGCTTTTGTGATAAGCCACGAGTAGCCACAAGATAATTGAATAGTGCCTAAGTAAGCAAATGACAATGTTGACAATTTCAGGAACATACCTTGTGTCATTGACAGATTCCATTGGCAGCTAATTAAAGACGGACATCAAGAAAACAAAGAGGAAACCATTTTACCTGTCATTTCCTATCACCAAAACTTTCATTTATTATTGCATGTCAAGATAAGTATCAAGCATAAATCATCTTGTGCAAATACATATATATATATATATATATATATATATATATATATATATATATATATATATATATGCATGCATATTTGTATGTTCTTGGCATATACATATATATATATATATATATATATATATATATATATATATATATATGAAGGAAGCATGGTGGAGTAATGGATAGCAGTTCAGATTGAGGTATCAGAGAGCCGTGTTTGAATTACATTGCATTTACTAATGGGCAAATACCTTTGGTAAAGGTATGAATCAATCTTTTCTCTCCCCAGCTATGGGTAAATAGCAGGACAGACTGGGTCCTATGGTGTTGAGTAGCAAACGGTCTAGGGAAGGACCTTGGGAAAGGTATGAATCAATCTTTTCTCTCCCTAGCTATGGATAAATAGTAAGACAGACTGGGTCCTATGGTGTTAAGTGGCAAACGAACAAAGGAAAGGACAACTCTGAATTCAAAATCCACAGAGTGTCATTTGGGGATTGGATGGCATATAGTGCACCAATTCTCTGTCTTCAGCTCTTTGAAAAAATGTGCTTCATTCTGCACAAGCCTTCACCAATAGTCTTGCTGTTGGCTCAAAGGCATGACTGCTTGACCCACATATGTTGAAAATGATAGGTAAATCCAATATATATATATATATATATATATATATATATATATATATATATATATGTGTGTGTGTGTGTGTGTGTATATATATATATATATATATATATATATATATATATATATATATATATCTGAAATATATAGATGAAGTGAAAGCTTTTTATCATACCTCATCATCTATATGTATGAATATATTAATTAAAAAATATATATATATACATATTATATAATAGAATAGGAATCCAAAATTACCCCATTTGTAATAGCTATTTCGACCCACAGAGACTTGCTTGCGGGTCTTCTCAACACAGCGGAGTTAAGAAGAAGGGGTCAAAATAGCTATTCAAATGGGGTAATTTTGTATTCCTATGCTATGTAATTTATATGCTCTGCTTTAATAAATATATAGATCTCTCTTTGTGAATCAGTTTTAATATTTTATATTATTAGGATTCACTTGGATTATATACCAATAGGTTATTACATATATATATATATATATATATATATATATATATATATGTATATAAATAAGAAAAAGAACAGTAAGATATATAATCAGGTGTTCTTATAGATATTTTATTTTTACAAAATAGTGCTCAATGTAAATTTACAGAGCATTAATATTATAAATTAATTGATTTAAAATATGTTGTTTTTTTTGCTATACAGTTCTAACCATGTTTCAAAAATGGAAGCTAAAAGCCCCGAATTTAATTTTGTAATTAAATTAAAGACATTAATTTGCTTGAGGATGAAATGGAACTAATGTCTTTAATTTAATTACAAAATTAAATTCGGGGCTTTTAGCTTTCCATTTTGAAACATGGTTAGAACTGTGTAGCGAAAAAAAGTATATATATATATATATATATATATATATATATATATATATATGTGTGTGTGTGTATATATATATATATATATATATATATATATATATATATATATATTTGTATGTATGTATATTATCATCCACAGACAGACTGTTTCTCTGTATCACAGCTCATCAATGTGGTTAGACATCTGATTGCTTCACACCAGGAGTGGAATCCAACCAAATTGGTATGTTGAAGATTCTAACCCCTAAACCATTGATGCCTGGCAGAGTGAAAGGTGAATTTTTGCGTATTTCACAATATTATCACATTGGCGTCACGTGGGCAATGTTGTGAAAACATATTCCTAAAATAGAGTATATTTTAAATGAAAAATGAAAAAGAATTTTATTTTAATCTAAAATTTATAAGTACGTTTGTTGAGCATTAATCTTGCTAGAAAAGGGGAAATATTAAAGAAGCTGGGTCTAGTATTCACCATGCATGAGATAGATATTATGCCTGCCTCATAAATCCGTCTAATATTTTTATTATGAATATATTTTAAAATCTTCACAGAATCAAAATCATATTGTGATCATATTGTGAAACGGAATGTTGATCTTAAAAATTTCAGTTATTCTGTTTTGATTAGTCTTACTCTTATGTCTATCGTAATTTCATGTTGACTTGAATATCGTCTAATGTTAATTATGTTTTAATAACTATGTCCTGAAGAAGGTCAACTAGACCGAAACATCTGATGTCGACATTGAAATAACATTAAAACAGCATATTTGCATATTTGGATTTTTGTTTTTCCATATATTTTTCTTCATACTGTCGGATCTATATCCATATATTTGCTTACATACATATATATATATATATATATATATATATATATATATATATATATATATATATATATACACAGACTAAATAGAGAAAACATTATGATCAGTGTCTTGTAGGTTAGCTGGTTTCATTTAATTTCTTTTTTATGTGTTGAATGTTGCAGATGTGGTCTAGAAGAAAGATTTGATTAATTTTGATCAAGGCCAAATTTTTATGGACGGATGATTATGGCAGTCACTTTCTGCAACATAGTCTTGTGAGGTTCTCAGAATATATTTATTGGCAGTGATCCAAGGAGAGAATTGGAGGCCTTCTCACCAGGTGTAAGTCAACAGGAAAGTTACTGGGGCCCAAATCGCAGAGCGCTTATCTTAAGATAAATGAATGGAGGTGTCACAACACACAGTATATTGATTAGTGTATTTGCATTTAACTTTGACTATTAAATTATTCTTATCATCTTTCACCTTTTATGCACAAAAACCCTTCAGAAAGATATAAATCTGGTTTCTTCCCTCCAGCTATGTGTTAAATAGTATAATATGCATCTAGAAAAATCATTGTTATTCACAATAAAATAAAAATTGTTAATGCAATATTCATTCACAAAATAAAGAATTATTCTTACTATACACAATGTGTTTTGGCATTAAGTAATCCACAACAGGTTGATAAGCTGTAAAAGAGTAAATCAGTCAAGCAATTGTTTTCTTTCTTTATTATATTTTGATGACAGAGATGAAAATTTCTAGAAATACTAAAATAGCAAAAGAAATGTTTTGATAGATCAAATTTTGTTATTAAATAAAATAAAGAAAAAAGAAGACATTTCAGAAAAATTCAAGAGTGTATTTGTTGAACTATCATAATAAAAACCAAAAATAACAATTTTTCTTCCATAATGTCAGATGAAATTAATTTCAAACATGCAAACTTCAATGACTATAATTTTTCTAATTTAGTATTTATTATGTTTTTTGCCATATTCACAACATTTCAGCCGATGAATGCTCTGATCATATTCAAGATCTGCCTATATTTTTGAGATGAGGTATTTTAATTGTTTACAATATTTATTTATTTATTTACAATATTTACATTGTTCAAACTGTTGTCCTTGTCTTTGTTGTCATCTTCATAGTGTTTCATCATTGTACGCTACAGCCTTCTTCAGAAACTAGCTATATTTTTGATTATTTACAGTATTTACATTATCTGAACTGGTGTCCTCATCTTTGTTGCCATCTTCACAATGTTTCAATTGTTGTACACCCTGGTCTTCTTCAGGATCTATTTATATTTCTGAGATGAGGTATTGTAATTTTATTATTTATGTTGTTAGGACTGTTGTCCTCATCTTTGTTGTCATCTTTACAACATTTCAATTGTTGTACACACCAGTCTTCTTCAGGATCTGTCTATATTTCTGAGATGAGTTATTGTAATTATTTACATTATTTACATTGTCTGGACTGTTGTCATCATCTTTGTTGTCATCTTCATGACATTTCAGTCATTGTACACTCTGGCCTTCTTCAGGATTTTTCTATATTTCTTCTTCAGGTGATTGGGTACATGGCCCAATGAATAAAAGCATTGGTTGAATCCAGGGACTTGGCCCAAAGAAATTGTGAGTTCAATACCTGGCTACAGGTGAGGTGAACAAAACCTTGGCAAGTGAAGATAAGGGAGATAACTCATACTGTGACATCTGGAAGAGGCGTGGCATGTGGAACTAGAACAACCTACGCTGGCGGATGAAATAAAAAATTCAGTTTGAAATTCCAATCACCTGGAGAAGGCCATAGTGTACAACTGCCGAAATGTCATGAATATGGCAACATAGACAAGAACAACAGTCCGAACAATGTAAATAGTGTAATTAATATTTACTTTTGACAGCATTGAAAAGATACTGTTGTAAGTATTTTACGAATGGCTAGATGTATCAAAAGATGAACAGGGTTCAAAATGACTGAAGATGGTGATTGATGTCGGATTTAAATTTTTGAAGATTGTAGTTATCAGGAAAGCAAGTAAACAGAAGGGAGTTCCACAGGTGGGAAGTGCGAGAAAAGAAACTGTTGAAGTAGAAGTGGTGGTTTTATTTAGTTATTTCAGCAGTAAATGGTTTGGACCTAGATGTCAATCTAGTAGCACGCTTAAATTCACGTGGGTGAGGCACCAGGGAAAAAAGCCCATCAGAACAGTTGGCATGAAAATATTTGTAGAAAAGACAGAGGGAAGCCATATTACATTGGTGAGAAATTACATTACAGATCCTTCATTGGATTTTGTCAAGAATTTCAACATGTACAGTAGGAGCACCAGACAAAATAAGGCAACAGTATTCAATGCACGGAAGAATGGTAGATTTGGAAATGTGCAAGATGGATTCTAATGAGAAAAATCATGCAAGGAGATAATGCTACTAAGATGCAAGAGGGTTATTGGGAGTGAAAGCGAATTAGAAGACTTTAGGAGAACGAACCAGGGACCCCATTCCAAACAGGCAACAAGAGATAAACCTCTACTACTGTTATATGAGTCTAAGGAAAAAGTCTGAAATTTCAAGAAAATGAAATCCAATTACTAGTAGATAACCCAAAAAATTAAATAGTTTCAGTCTTTTTATCTATAGTTTGAAAGAAATTTCAAATGACACATTTTGATTTGTAAGTATCTCTTCCATAGTTGCTTTCCTTTACAACTTCCCCAAAAAATTCTGTCCATAGTATTCTCAGTATTCTCCTGTAGAGCCATTTCTCTGTCACTTCAAGTTTCTTCTTAATCTTTGAGGAGATTGTGAGATATTTACTGCCATCTGAAAGTTTAGATATTACATAATAGTTCAGCAATCTTTTCTTAACATTATCTATGTTTCATATAGTTTTTCTATTGCTTAAAACTTTGCTAAGTTTCCTGAAGGCATCTCTTGTTAAAACATTGTATCTTAGGGTTTCTGAAACACGTTTTTTTGTTTCATGGCTTGATTTTGACATTTCCAGTTCTCCCTTTGGCTGATGGCCATGTAAAATGTAAAATTTGGACATAAACGTTCAATGTCTTTTGAGATTTTTCAGCATTAAGAGACTATTATCAAAGAATTCTTTTATGAGTTGATAGAATTCTGTATAGAAGCAGCAGTGTGATCCTTTAATAGTTTTTAAATGTTGCCTCTTCACATGTCAGTGGGTCTCTTGCCTTTTTTCGCATGACACTTAAAAACCATTAATAAAACACAATGCATCCCTAGGGATACAACTGGAACAATGCAGAAAAATAAACCTTTTCATAAGGCAAATGAAAGGCAAATATGCCCAAAAGAATTTGTAATAATTTTTATTTCATGAGAGCTCTACAAAAGCAGTTCTCAATCTTGAAGACCTACAAACAAATTGACAGATGAAATGGGAAAAGTATCCAACTGTTTCCAATTCTCACTGAACTAACTACACTTTATCCCCTTTGACCTTCCTCAAATGAGATATTAATGTTAAATCTGAAGATATTAATGTTAAATCAAAATAGGTCAACTCTCACTGTCTTACCCACTCTCTAAATAAGATAGCAACATCTCTTGATTTTAACCAGGAGTATACTTTTTCCCATTTCATTTGTAGGTATTGAAGATTGAGAGCTGCTTTTTAGAGCTCTCATGAAATAAAAATTATTACCTATGGGATTTTAAGTGTTTGATATTTCTTAATTAATACTAATAATATATATAACATGCCCGCACACACAATTCCGTAAAATACTTGTTGAAAACACAATTATACTTCGACATGAAAACAATAGACAAAAACTAAAAATCCTTGAAGCATTATACATCAAACAGTTGAAATCCAACCTAACAAAATCAATTATGAATTTCTACAAATATCCTTAAATGTCTATAATTGGCAACAGAAGCCATTGGTTTATACCAACGGCTTCCTATACTTCATACTTCTCCAATTCACTCTCACATGGTCATGTGTGACGTCATGAGAAGTGGTGCGATTTTCACTTCTAGCGTCTTATATACACGTGTTTATCGTTGCTTAGAAATCATCTATGTAAACAATCACAGACTATCATCACTGTCTTGTCCATATATTGCTTAATATGTTGTGAATATTGTCAATTTCTTTCTTCGTTCAATAATAATGTTATTAAACTTATTAGACATTATGAAAAGAATTTACATAAAATAAATAGACAACACTTGTCTATATTATTTAATGAAACGTGCATGAATATATATATATATATATATATATATATATATATATATATAATTAAGTTTGAAGAATTTGGTAAACCGAATTGGTAAATCCAAGGAGGATAAAATCCTGAGAGCTCAATGTGAAGAACAGAGCTAATATTTAATGAACAACAGACACTTCAAGGTACCATGACAATAATTTATTGAGACTCTCATTTCATTGTTGGAAGTGTTACCTGATGATCCAAAATCCCTTAAAAAAGGATTTTGGTGAAATAAATTATTGTCATGGTACCTTGAAGTGTCTGTTGTTCATTATATATATATATATATATATATATATATATATATATATATATATATATATATATACAGGGTGATTGAAAAGTAATTCCCCATTTTAAAATACCTATAATTTATTAATTTTAATTTTTACAAGAAATTGATATGAGAGGAATGTGTTTAGCATGATGCTTTATTTAAAATTTGATGTGGGCACCAGATTTTGCTATCAGCTTCTTGAGCCACTCAGGAATCATGTCAACAGATTTCACCAGAAACTCTTGGGGTATGGAAGACATAATGTCTTGTATTTGCTCTTCAAGTTCTCCCAAAGTCTCAGTTTGATATAGTAGACTTGCTCCTTTAACCAACCCCAAAGAAAAAAGGTTACTGGGTGTTAAATCAGGACTCTTGGCTGGTCAATCATATATAAAATAGGGGTTTACTTTCAGTCACCCTGTAGATTTGAAAAGACAAACTGTGATATATGTAGAATTATGGACAGACTCAACCTGCTCGATTGCTGATTTGATATAGACAGGAACATTAACAAGTGAAGATAGATTGGTGCAAAGCTGGAGTTGACATACTGCAAGCAAGATAAAAATATCAATTATTTCATGCATTGCCAGGATGTGAGCTACTTTAATTGGCTTGTTTGCCTCTTCTAAGTGCTTGCATTTCTTTTCATGTAATATTGTCAAGTGACATCCCAGCAAAGACATCTGAAATTAATTGGGTCATTAAGATGCATAGACCCAAGGAATTTCCTGGTGTATGCTTTTCAAGAATTCCTTTGGCAAGTGTTTTTATCTTTGAGGCAAGACAGAATTCTAAAATGCAATGTCCTTTGTGTCTAACTCTGATACATCTGTCATAAATGTTTGAATTGGTTGTTACCATCTCCACTGTCCGCAAGCATCTCAATCATTTGAAGTGTTCCCCAACTTCTGATGTGGCTGTCAACTGAATAGACAACATTTGCAATTGGATTTCTCTAATTTATAAGTCAAATCCCATTATAATATGTAAGTGGATTTTCTCAAGTTTTCAAACAAAAGGCTTTTACAAGAACGTTGGTGTAGTGAACTCTGAAATCTAAAATGCTTAGATATGATAAATATTGCCTTTCAGAAAATAAGAAAATCATTAAGAGAATAGAAAATTTCATTAGAAGCAAAGCATTTAAGCACATTAGGAGATCAGAAATAAATATTGAATGGCAACTGTTTGTCATTTAAATTCTCAGGTGATTGTGAGAGTGGGTCATTAATGAATTAATATTCTGTCGCCAAATAAATTTAACTTCTTTTCTTATTGCTTATTTGAGAAAATATAAGGACATTATAGGTGTGAGAAAAGTTTGTTAATAAATTAATATTCTTTCTCCAAATAAATTTAATTTATTTTTTTTACTGCATATTTGAGAAAATAAAAACTACTTATAAGTGTGAGACAAGATAATTAATGAATGAGCATTCTGCCATCAAATAATTTTAACTTCTTTTCTTATTGCCTATTTCAGAAAAGACAAGGGAATTTTTAGTGTGACACACGTTTGTTAATGAATTATCATTCTGCCTCCAAATAATTTAAAATTCTTTCCTTATCATTGCATATTTGAGAAAATACTAGGAAGTAATGAGTGTGAGACAAGTTCGTTAATGATTTAATATTCTGTCTCCAAATAATTTTTAATTCTTTTATTATTATTGCATAATTGAGAAAATACAAAGAAATTATGAGTGTCAGACAAGTTCATTAATGAATTAATATTCTGTCTACAAATAATTCTAACTTCTTTTCTTATTATTGCATATTTTAGAAAAAAAAGGAAATTATGAGTTTGAGACAGGTTCATGAATGAATTAATATTATGTCTCCAAATAATTTTAAACTCTTTTCTTATAATTTGCATATCTGATAAAATACAAGAAATTATGAGTGTGTGAAAAGTTCTTTAATGAATTCATATTCTGTCTTCAAATAATTGTAACTTCTTTTCTTATTGCATATTTGAGAAAATACAAATAAATTATTAGTGTGAGACAAGTTTATTATTGAATTAATATTATATCTCCAAATAATTTACTTCTTTTCTTATTATTGCATATTTGAGAAACTACAAGGAATTTATGAGTGTGAGACAAGTACGTTAATGAATTAATATTCAAATAATTTTAACTTTTTGCTAAAATTCAAGGAAATTATGTATTGTCAGCATGAATGTTTTTATATGATAATATTCATCCAATACAAGGCCTAAGAGTCACTCAAATTAGGGATGTTGTATGATCATAAGAAAAGGCAGGGAGTCCAGTTCATGCGTTTATGTGGAAAAGATAATGGTGAGCTGTAGACTTGAATAAGTCAAGATTGTTATGATTGGCAACACATCCTACTGCAGTTTGTACTGCAAAGCAGCAGTTCTTGGGAAGAAGATGTCAAAGTAGAACTTTATTCTTACTAAGGCTGATGAATCATTTTTGTGTATGTAATATAGCGGGTCCCAGTTGTGAAGGTCATGGCTGGCGAATGCTATGGAATTTAGCTCTCAGAACAAATGCCATGGAAATATCAAAAGAGTAGCGAGAGGCTCACAATCTATGTGTTTTAATTACAAATGTATATAAAATAAAAACTGATAAAAAAAGATAACATTTCTTCAGAAGAGAAAATCATAAGTGGTTTTGAGATTCAGTGATGCATTTTTTATTTTATTACTTGCCTTCCAGAAACTAAGCACCATGTTACGACATGGGAAATACCTTGTGCTGAAAATGCCACATAATATCTAATCTAAAATATAGCAGTAAATACTGGACAATCACCTCATGAATTATGAAGAGACATGAAGTGACAGATGTAGTTCTACTGTACTGAGAATACCATGCAGTGATCACTAGCTAGGTTTTATGTAAAATAAAATCCTCAAGAAAGCTGATATCAAAAATGTGTAGCAACAGAAAATGGTGTCTTCCAGAAACTAAGCAACATTTTAAAAGATTGGAAAATATCATTAGAAACAAAGAAAAGGAGTACTGGACTGCTACGTAATATCTAAACTGCAATATGGCAGTGAATGCTGGACAATCTCTTTATGCCTTTCATGAACTAAGCAAAGAAGAGACAGGAAAATATCATTAAAAACAAAGAAAAGTGTGCTGAACTGCAATGTAATATTTAATCTTCCATTGAATGCTGAACAATCACCTCACAGATGAAGAAGTGTTGAAATAACAGAAGATTGATTTTACCAATGGATGCCATAGATAGAACATGTGAGCAATAAGGAAGTTTTAAGGAAAATAGTAACGATGAAGAAACTGATACTAACACCAAGCTTAAATTTCTAGGACACATAATGACGAAAGAAGGCCCAGAGATTTTAAAACCTACAGGATATATTGAAGACAAGAGAAGCAGAAGAAAGCAGTGAGTAAATAGAAGGGAAATTGCAGGAACTTGTAAAGGTAGTCAACGAAGGCAAGAAGAAAGGACTAACTATTAGCTAGAAGAAAATAATGTATAGTTGTCAGCACATGAAATGCCAGAATTAAGTAGGTTCAGGAATTTAACCATCTGGGTAGTGAATTACCTGATACTGTTTTGATATATCAATTATTTATACATCGCTAGCACTATCACGGTATTGCCCGGCATTGCTTGA
Organism: Acanthosepion pharaonis; assembly: GCA_903632075.3. Taxonomy (NCBI): domain Eukaryota; kingdom Metazoa; phylum Mollusca; class Cephalopoda; order Sepiida; family Sepiidae; genus Acanthosepion; species Acanthosepion pharaonis. Next base: position 129,231 of record CAHIKZ030000080.1, read on the forward strand.
TTCAAAAATCGTACAACTCATACAGCAATCGCTATCACTTGACTTAAAATATTTTTGCCCTTCCTTGCCTTTAAAGGAGTGCCCTTTGCCGTGCTGATGTTGCTACATGCCTTACTTCTTGCCTATCTCACACTGCAAATTTTTTCTAAGCTCTATACTAAACATTAAATCTGTTACGAAAAAAGAACTAAACAAAATGAACACAAAACGACCAGCTTTAAAAAAAGGACGTGTAACTGGAAAAACTGAATGAAAAAAGAATGTTAACAACAAATACTTTTTCACACTCAACCAAGTTCTGTGGAATCAGAATCAACATTGAGTTTAAGCAAGCAAATGAGCCAATTGGAGTAAAGTGCCATGCAGATTTAAATTTTTCCCACTTGTGATGAATGCAGCTATCAATTTTTTTTGCATGCTAGTTAACATTCGTGTCAGTCAGCTGTTGCCTCTCACGCTGGCCAATAGAATCTTCTTGCCTATTGGTGGCAGCCAGCTATTGGCTCTCACTCTGGCCAGTAGGAAACAACTGGAAACTACATGAAAACTGCTGTAGAAGCATGAAAAAATTGATTATTTTCACTATCGATGGGAGTTGGGAAATGATACTTGGAGCATGTGCATGTACATTTTGGTGCAAATCCGTTGAAAATTTCAGCCAGGCATTCATTACACACACACATACATCCTGCCTTTTATAGATAGAGATTCTCCTCTATCATCATCATCATCATCATCTTCCCCTTGACTTTTGTAATCATATGGGGATCCAAAGGCAGAAGCCACACTGAGTCTCCTCTACAATGGTCTATCAGCCATCAGCCATCAACAAATCTGTTATAGTCATACCTGTCCATAGTTTGACGTTGTCCAACCAGTTTTTGCGTTGACGTCCTCTTCTACATCCACCTTCAATGATGTCTTACATGATCGTCTTGCACAGGCTGTCATACCTTGTAACATGTCCAAACCACACCATTTTTCTCTATTTGACAGTGGTGAGAATAAGTTCTTGGTGGCCCACAAAAATTTCAACCTTTTTCAACACAAATTCATTTGTTGTATGTTCCCAATAAAAGATGTCAAGGATTATTTTAAGCATTTATTCTCAAAAGCTGGGATCCTTCTCTCTGTTTATAAGCGACTCAAAATAAAGTGTGTACAGAACTTGAACCAACTGGGTAGTGTTTTGACAGATGATGAAAAATATAAACATGCAATGGAATTAGATCAGGAAGTCACAACTGCAAGAGAAATCATCATATACTGGTTTCCATCTTCAAAGTCCATTCACGAACCATCAAGAGAACAGTGAATAAGTTTAAAAAAGGGGGAACAGTAAAGAGGAAAACTGGATCAGGAAGTCACAACAGCAGGAGAAATTATCATTTCAACTTAGTGCTAAATACATTTTTATTGTTCAAAGTAGTGTCCAATAGTGTTATAAAAACCTTTGAGAATTCCAGTAAGATATCTTTAATCATTTCTAAGATACAACGGTTCAAAGCTTAATCTAACAATTAGACAATTTTGCTGTTACATAATTTGGACAATTCTGCTGTTACACCTGATAATTCAACTGTAGTAATTATTAATGGAAGTTTTTATATATTTGTTAAATTTTCAATTTTAAGATTTTGAGCATCTGACATGTTTATATTTACATCTCAACTGAACTCATTTGGCTTTTCAACACCTTTGTTTTTGTTTTTGTCATTGTTGGTTCCCTGTACATATATATAATTCCATCAATAAAAACATTGCATTAGTCTGATGAAGTCTCTTTAAAGGATGAAACATGTTACATAGAATGTTTTTTGTAATTTGTCACTCAATTACTCAACTGTTCTGATATATCGTAATGTAAGCATCATATTTTCTTATCCGTGGGGACTCAAAATAAAACATGTACAAAACTTGAACCAACTGCGTAGTGTTGCAGCAGCTGATGAAAAATATGAACGTGCAATGGAATAGCGAAAGATGTTTTCCAAAAATTCAATAAAGCATTTAATGATAGTAGAATTTCATTGACTACTGCATAATACCAATCCTTTTATACATCAGTGGATAGTCTCCTCACAGATGCAGAAGAGAGCTGAAATAACCAAAAGTGATTCTATCAATGAGCGCTGAGAATAACATGGACAGAACATTTGAGCAATGACAAGTTTTAAGGAAAATAGTAACAAGCTTAACACCAAGCTTAAATTACCAGGATACATAAGGAAAGAAGGCTTGAAGAATTTAACACAAATAGGACATATTGGAGACAGGAGAAGCAGTGAGTTGCCACAGGAGGGAAGCTGAAAGAACTCATGAAAGTAGTTAAAGAAAGCAAGAACAAAGGACTAACTGTTAACTGCAAGAAAATGATCTGTAGTTGTTTGCACATGAGACAGGCAAATGTGTGAGAATTACAATAACAATGTCAGAATCATGCAGATATACGAATTTAACCATCAATGAAATATGTGAAGCTGAGATTCAAAGTCGTCTCAGAATAGTACTAAGAGATAAGGATATTAATACATCATAACGTGTTTATGATAAAAAAAACAAGTGAAGCTAAAATGAAAGAAACCTTCATCAACAAATAATAATTTATCTGCAAATTATGAACAATATTACAACTACTCTAAAGATGCTTTCCAAAAAATAAGCAAAGTATTAAGATAGAAAAATATCAATTCTGTACGATCAATGCTTAAAAATGGCTTTGAGTGAGTGAATCCAATGGATCTTGGCAATGATAATCCTTCTTCGAATCTTGTGGAATGGTGCAAATCAGAAACAAAGAACTGTACTAAAATAACAGAAACCACATCACATGAGGACTTTCAACAGCAGCAACAGCTAAAATGGATAGCATATGTAACTTAAAGAGAAAATAATGAAGCCTGACTATTTTGGCAATGGTCATCCTTCTTCAAACCCTGTGCAATGGCGCTACTAAATCAGAAACAAAGAACTGTACTAATTAACATAATCCACATTACTTGATGAATAGTTTAGTGAATGCTGAACAGTCTTCTCACAGATGAAGAAGAGAGTTGAAATAACAAAAAATGATTCTATCAATGAATGCTGAGAATGACATGGACAGAACATTTGAGCAATGAGGAAGTTTTAAGGAAATGAGGAACATTAAAGAAACTGATGCTAACACCCATCTTAAATTATTAGGACACATAATAAGGAAAGAAGGCTTGGATAATTTAACACTCATAGGACATATTGAAGACAAGAGATGTGGCAGGAAATAATGAATAATCTACCTAATGAGTTTGTATAAACAGATCGCAGAGCAGAGGATGGGAGGGATAGAAAAAGAACAAATGTTGCTTAGCGATATCAAGGACAGGAAGATATGGAGAGCCATAATCGACCACGTTCAGAAAGGACATAAAATCACTTATTGTGTCTTATTTTTAATACTAATATTCACCCAGTACAAGGCCAAGGAGCCACTCAAGGTAGAAGGTTAATGTGTGGTGTTGTATAAGCATCAGAAAAGGCAAGTGACTTGAAGTGCGTGAGATTATACAGGAAAGACAAAGATGAAGCCGAGACTTGAAAGGACTTGAATATTGAAGTAATTTAAACTTCCTGTCTGGAGTCTGTTCTACAAAGCAGCAGTTCTTAAGAAACCACTGTCCGAATAGAAGTTACTTCTTACTATTTGAATATGAAGGGAATAGGGGATGATTCACTATGGTTTACATGACAGGGCGGGTCCCATTTGCAAATTTCAGGAGTGGTGGGTCTAAGGAATGTGGCTCATGCATGAAAATAGCGATAGACCTGCTAGAGGTTTACAATGTTTCATCTCCGGGAAAGTGGTTGTAGGGTGAAGAAGAATTAATCACCCAAGTCTGCATAGAAGCATTTGAACTCTATCAAGAGAGACAAGAGAGGATAGGGTAGTTGTTCCCCCAATACAAGGCGCAAGAGTTACTCAAGTAGAAGGTTAGTGAATGAAGCGCAGATCATGATGATATGAACGAAAAATGAATGGTTAAACCTTGGTCTGAAGACATTAATATTTTAGTGATCGGGGAAACATCATCTCGGGAGTTTCTTCCACAAAGATAATATTCTTGGAAAAACCTTGCCCAAAGGAGCATTTTTTTTAATACATAAAGAAAAGAGGTGTAATTCGTATCACTGTACGTAGCATGGCTGGTCTTAAATGTGACTGTCAGACATGGAGAAGCTCATAAATAGAGCTCGTCAGAACATTTGCCATGGAAATAGAGATAGAGATTATTTAAAACCAAAACATATTTTTGGATTGTAAGAATTTTTTGGAACTAATAATGACTTTCTGATACAAGTTCTACTATTTAATCCATAGCTGAGAAGAAAAGAGGTGGATTTATACCATTCTAAAGTGTATATAATGAACCTGACTGGAATTCGAATTCGGCCCTCTGATTTCTAATATCGATAACACCACCGCACGTCCAAGCTTGTAGCACCTGGTATTCCGCAACACCACCCACTTAGTTACTGATCAGGTTCAACGTTGCTTAACTTCAGTGATTGGACGAGAACCGGTGTTTCAATGTGATATAGCCATAAACCTGTAAAGATAGAGCATAGAAGAAGGAATATATTTGAAAAGAAAAAGAGAAAATGGAGGAAATGATTTAGCTAAAAGAGAAAGATATTTGAAAAAGAAGTGAAAGGAAGGTAGGGATTAAGAGAGAGGGGAGAGCAAGTAAGGTGTGAGATAAATAATGTGAAAGAGAGAGAGAGAGAGAGAGAGAGAGAGAGAGAGGCACATATCAGGACAATAGTTTTGATAGAGAGAGAGAAATACTCTCTAAGAAAAAGAAGCGAGGAATTGAAGAATATAATCTATGTAAAGAGAGAGAGAGAGAGAGGGAGTCTAGGAATAAAAAAAAAACAGGAAGGAAAGAGAGGAGAGGGAGAAGGTGAATCGTAGTGAAAAAGACAGGATGGTAGAGAGAAGGTGGGATGGATTAGAGGGAAAAAGAGAGAGGGATATATTCGTTGAGAAACAAGAACAGTGACATAAAGAAAGTAAATGGAAGGGGAGGGAGAGAAAAGTAGGGAATGCTAGTGAGGGAGAGAAGAAAGAGAGAGAGAGAGGAATGGTGTGAATGAAGGTAGGAAGGTCGGATAGAGAAATAAGAGAGAAGGAAATAGAGAAATAGTAGTGAGAGGGAAAGAGCTCTTTAAGAAAGTAAAACATGATTTAAAATAAAATGATATATGGAAAGAAAGGTAAATGAATGAGAGAGAGAGAGTGAGAGAGAGAGTGAGTGAGAGAGAGAGTGAGTGAGAGAGAGTGCGTGAGAGAGAGGGGGAATAGGAAGGACCCTTCCTCCATATTCAAAGAAAGAGACGAATGTAAAGATAAAGTGGGAGGAAAGGAAAACATATGGTGAGAGGATGAGGAGAGAAAAAAGCGAGAGACTGCTATCATAAAATTAGTTTCGATTGGAAGAAAATGATTGAAAGAAAAGAACATATGAAAGGAGAGAGGAACGAGCGAATGAGAGAGAAAAAGAGAGAGAGAATGAGAACAAAAAGGAAGGAATGAAAGAAGGAAGGAGAAAGAGGTAGGGAGCAATAGTGACAGAGGAAGGGAGAGAGAAAGTGAGGAAAAGAGAAGTTATAGGTAAAAAATTACGAATGAAAAATCTTTAAGGAAAAAAGATCATTTAAAGAAAAAAATGTAGAAAGAGAGAGAGAGAAGGAGACAAGAAATGAGAGAGAAGGAAGGAAGCGATATAGTGAGGAGGAACGGTAAGAAAGAAAGTTGGAAGCAGAACTATTAGAAAACAATATCGATGTAGAGGATGCTAGAACGAAAGAGAGAGAGAGGGGGGGAGAGTTAAGGATGAGTGATAAAGAGACGGAAGGAAAGAGAGAAAATATGAAAGGAGTGAGAGAGAAATATAGGGAATGATAGAGAGCAAGAAGAAAGGCTCAAAAAAGGAAGGAAGGAAGGAAGGAAGGAAGGAAGGAAGGAAGGAAGGAAGGAAGGAAGGAGAAAGACGTAGGGAGCGATCGTGATAAAGGAAGAAAGTGAGAAATAATGAAGATAGAAGAAATAATACGAAGGAAAGCATTTTTAAGACAAAAAAAAGATCACTTAAAGAATAGAAAATGTAGAAAGAGAAGAAGCAAGAGATAGGGAATGAAAACGAGAGAAGGAAAGAAAGAGAAAGATGTAGGGAGCGATCGTGGGAGAGGAAGGGAGAGAGAAATAGAGAAGTTAAAGAAAAAAGAATTGAAGAATCTTTAAAGAAAAAGAAAATGTAGAAAGAGTGAGAAGTTGATTGAAATGAAAAACAGTCAAAGAAAGAAGGAAGGAAGGAAGGAAGGAAGGAAGGAAGGAAGGAAGGAAGGAAGGAAGGAAGGGGAAAGTGGAAGCGAGAGAGAAAGTGAGAAATAGAGATGTTAGAAGAACAATTAGAGAGAGAGAGAGAGAGGGGAGAGTAGGAGATAAAGAATGAAAGCGAGAGAAGGAAGGAAGGAGTACGAAGCGATGGAAAGAGAGAGAGAGAGGGGGACGGAGAAAGTTAAAAGCAGAACTATCAGAAAACAATATCGATTGAGAGGATGATAGAACGAGAGAGAGAGAGAGAGAAAGAGAGGGGGAGAGAGAGCGATAAAGAGACGAGAGGAAAGAGAGAATGCGCGAAGGAGAGAGGGAAAAAGAAGAGAGAAGAAAGAAATAACAGCGTGAACGTATTCTTTATGAATAAGAATAAAGATTGTTTAACAAGGTAGTAGGAGAGGGATAGAAAAAGAAAAGAAGGAGAGAAAAAGAAATGAAGAGAGAGGGAGAGATCGATATAGATATAGAGATAGGTAGGGAGTGAGAAGGTCGAGTAAATGAGGGGGAGTAAAAGATGGAAACAGTGAAATAATTTCGATAGAGAGAGAAGTAATCTGAGAGAAAGAAAAATCAATGATAGTAAAACAAATGGAAAAAATAGAGAAAAATCGAGAAAGCAAAGAAGAATTAAAAAAAAAGAGAGCGAGAGAAATGGAGACAAATAGAGAGTGAGAAAGATAGAGTGAAAGGGAAAGAGAAGGCGACTGAAGGAAAGAATACTTTTTTACCTAATCTATGAGTAGTACGATTTTTTTTAAATTTCTTTTTCCTCTTTAAAAATAACTTTGCTAGCATATTAATACTTTGTCGTTAAAATTCTTAGCTGTCATCGTTATATCTAACAGCCGTGTAAAGCGTTACAAGCCTTGAAAAGCATTTTCAAAAAAAGTCGCTTCCATCTGCCAACGGAGTACCCTGCAGGGCCAATCCTCGCTTGACCCTGGGCGGAAACGAAGAAGCCGCACATGGCGTGCAGCTCTGTAAACACCGGCAAACGACAGGAGAGGTTAAGGTGCAATTGAAGCACGAAGCACAGGTATCATTTTTGCACTCAACCCGATTCTATAAAGCCATATTCGTCACATAACAACTTCTGCAGGCGTATATACGAAGTAATTGGCTCTCCGTTGATTGCTGTTGATTGAGGTCGATAAAAAAAAAAATTGTCGAACCTGCTGAAGGCCTTGCACTTGGAAAATAAAAGAGCCTATGCCTGGGGGGTTTTTATGACATCAAACACCAAATGAAAGATCCTAATGCAACGGCCAAAGTAACTCCATTCCGACAAAAGACATTTTACTGCGTTACTCCCTGCATCTTCTTTTAAGCAAGGTTTTTTTTTCTTGACTTTCTCACAATATTTGATTGTTACTCAAATGGAGAGAAAATGAAAGCCAGAAATTGTTAATGTTAATTATTCTTTAGTTAATTATACTGCTGATTTTTTTTGTTTATATCTTGCCTTCAAAAAACATTTTTTTTTTGCCTAGACACTTTTAGATCATTAATTAAATGTCATTATTTTTTTAGATATCATTTGTTTTGCATTTTTGTTAAGGGAAAAATAATTCGTTTAACAAATAACCAATTTGTGAAGTAGAAAGATTTCATAGAAACACTGGAAACGCGCCTTGCTTAAAATTCTAAACATACAATATGCATTTAAATCTGATTTTTTTTACTAAGGCAAAACAGGATGAACGCTAGAAATAAAAAAAATAATTTTCCTCACCATAAATCCTTTTTTTTTGATAGTTTTAACACAAAACGACCATAAAGGTTATAAAATAAGCAAAATAAAAATCAACGACCATTGTTAGCATTTTAATTAAGAAATTAACAAAGACACACGAATTAAAAAAAAAATAACCAAAGACCAGTAATGGAAGCGATAATGTCTACTGGGGTGGGTATGAACTCTCAAGAAAGGGCATCAGGTGTTCTGTAGATTATGAGGCGGGGTCACTAAAATTTTAACCGGACATTCAAATGATCTAAACCGTGGAACCCTAATTACGACATATCACAATACTTTACAAACACATTTCTCATTTTCATTTAATGTTCACTCAATTCAAGTCTCAAGAGCCGCTCAAAGTAGAGAGTTACTAAGGAAGTAAAAATTATGAGGATAAGCATCATAGATAACGTTTTAGCCTTGGCATGTAGTGATCAGGATTTCTTAATGAGGAGTGTGATATGAATAGAAGAGGTGCATGTAGGAAATTAAGATTATGAGGATAAGGAGGATAGATAACAATTGACCCTTGACATGCAGCGGCCCAGATTACTTAATTAGGAGTGTGATATGAATATGAGAGGAGAACGTGAGAAGGTAGGATAAGGAGGATAGATAAGGACTGACAGTTGATATGTAGAGGCCGAGATTTCTTAATGAAGAGTGCGATATGAATACAAGAAGAAGATGTAGAAAGTGAAGATTATAAAGATATGGAGACTAGGCAAGGCTTGTCTGTCGACATGGTGAAGCGAAGATTGACGTGTTCACGGAAGTAGACGTGCAGGAGACTGTTCCGTAGAGTAGCGATTCTAGGAGGAAAAAAGAAGCTATTTGAGTGGAACATCCTTCTTACAATTGGAATGATGATAGAATTAGGATGACTTTGCAAACGAAACATGGTGGGTCTTAGCTGTTTTGGCTATATATTTACATTTTAGACCTAATAAAAAATTTAACCCCAATGTATAGAGCATAATCCAGTAAATTCAATTTTTCTAGAGTAATTTTAATATACACTATTTATATTATTCGGACTATTGTCCTCATCTTTGTCACCATAATTATTACAACGTTTCGGCCGTTGTACGCTCCGGACTTCTTAGTAGTAGTCCGAATGATGTAAATAGTGTACATAATGCCTCATCTCAGAAATATAGACAGATTATTTTACTATAGAGACATCAGACCAGTAAGAGGCCCCGGAGAAGAAACAGTTAAGAACATTTGGCATTGCCCATCGCAAACAAACATTTATAAACACAAATGTGCATATAATGTTCTATCATCGCTTAAATATAAAAATGATGAAAAGAAAATGACAACGTCGCAAGTGATAGTGAACGTCGGAGCTCAGCAAAAACACAGTTAATTTATATATATATATATATATATATATATATATATATATATATATATATATATATATATATATATAATCAACTCTCCCGTCGAGATTCGACGTATGAGAGTCAAACAGATCAGTTTCCAGGAAACCGACAGCCCGACACCGGCACATGAGAATTGATTATAGCGGTGAAGGCTTCGTGCAGGACCATCCACACTTTTTGAAGGGACGAATACAGAGACCTGGTGCACCGAATGCCACAAGGTTCCCAAACGACCCTCCGCAGGTTTTGAATTCAGAGTTGTCCTTCTCCTTGACCAGTTGCCATCCAAGGCTATAGAACCCAGTCTGCCCTGCTATTTTACCCATAGCTGGAGGGAGAGGAAGAGGATACACACCTTTCCCAAGGGTATTAGCACGTAAGTTAATGTAATGGATTCGACTGGAATTTGAACTCGGCTCTGAGATTCCTCAATCCAAGCCGCTATCCATTACTCCACCGTGTCTCCTCCCTCCCTCTCTCTCTCTATCTCTCTCTCTCTCTCTCTATCTATCTATATATATATATATATATATATATATATATGTATGTATGTATGTGTGTTTGTGTGTGTATGTGTTTTATGTACGTACATATAAGTGAACTTACGTTCTATCCTTCATTTTGAGCACATTTACTCATAAGTATAACTTAAAACACTATTTTTATCATATATATATATATATATATATATATATATATATATATATATATATTATACTTATTTTCTTCTTAAAAATATCATTCCATTGCGACACAGAAATTTCCATGTTTCAAAACTGAAACTATAGTTAATTATAAAAATTAAACTTAAAATCCATAGTCTCGTTCCTTTTTTAAGCGATGCTAGAAATAAGACATTTACTTAATTTATAAGCGCACACAATATTGGTATTATGAGCTATTAAGGTAAAGGTGGTTGGATTTTAATTTCATAGACAGCTTATGTATCCAGTATATGTTGCTTACAAAGTCTGGTTAAGTTTAGGTGGGGTGGGGGTGCCTGCTAATAAACGTATACTTCCGTTATTCAGCGAGTCGTCCGCGTTTTCAATGCCTACTAATAACTAATAGACTATATGGTATTTTTACAACTGAATATATTAGAATTTAATTACTAATTAATATTCAAATATAAAATATTAAGAAAAGCTGGAGCTTGTAGGCAATTAAATGACCTATGTCCTTTGTGCATACTTGAAAAATTATATATTATTAAGTTTCTGAAAAAATATATATTACTAAATCAAAGAAATGAAACAGATGTTTTTGTAGGCACTGTCAAATATTTTCTTTAATTAATAATTAATTTTTGAAAAAAAAAACAAATGAAACATACATTTTTATATTTGATCATCAATTAATACTTTTTAATCCGACGTTATTTCTTATTAATATGAACTACTTCTATGTACCGTATCTCTTCAGGACGTAGGCGATCATGGCTCTCCACAATTTCCTGTTCTTTGTAGCTCTTAATAAATTTTGTATTTTTTATCTCTCCTAAACCTTGTTCCGCCATTAATTTGCTCAAGTTCACTAAGTAGGTTATGCGTTTTTAACCTCTTGCTGTCAATCTGTCCTGTGAGTATCAGATTTTTCAAATCCTCTTTCCTCATTTTGTGCTCTAGAAATATCAATTGTCTCTTCCTGATGTTAACTTTTTGTTTCCACATTCTCTAAAACTTCGCCGTTGCTCCCAGATCCATGGTATCCTCAACATCCTTCTGGAGAAGAGCATTTAAAGGTGTAAAGAAGATGACAGAAAAATGAGTCAAAAATTAATAATAATAACAATACGTTATCCAAGAAATCCATGCAAGACAACCACGTCTTCTTACAGCTGTTACGCTTAATCTTATATATAAAGTACAGTGTATGTGTGTGTGTTTCTGCGTGTGTGCGTGTGTCCAAGCAACTCCTCTGCTCCCACTGGTTCAATTTCAATGATTCATGGCTCATTCAAAAGCCCTAGAAAAGTTAAGCGTAGGGAACAGATTTTCATTGAGCTCAGATTCAGGGTTGCCAGATTATGTGAGGTTAAAAATATATATTAATATATTAGATTCCATAATATAGGTTTTACTTAATTAGCTCTTATATTTCTCTAACCCTTCAAATGTTGAATGTATAACTAATTTTAATTTTTATTTTCCCATCTTTAGATTATATTAATTTTATCTTATAAATTTTCCCCTGTTCTGTCATCCATGAAATAAAATATAATCGTTTGTAGGGAAAATAAGAATCATGTACAATCAAATCGTCTTTAAATTAAGTGTCAGCAGAAGAATTATCGTTGAACTTTTAAAAGGTAAGCTTAAACATTAATTCAATACTTAAATGCAGCGACCAATTTTGAACTCTTCTGTAGTTTATTGATGCCTATCGACTGGGTGGCTTTTAAGCTTGTAAGCAATAAAAAAAAAAACAAGATAAGAGTAGAGGTTTATCACTTGCTTCCTGTTTAGTATTAGGTTTCCGGTTCTTTCTAACGTTCTATTTTTTCATTCTCTTTTAATTCTAGTAGCCCAGTTCGTCTTAGTGTCTTCATCGCCTTGCCTGGGGCGAACTGATTAAAAAGAAAAAAAATAGGATAAATTAAATACAAGTCAAAAATGAATAAACGTGACAATTCATCCTCTAAGAAATTTGAACAACGTATATCAAAACTTTCTTGCATTCTTAATGTTTCTGTATTTTAGAACAATGATTGAAAGATTCCCTTTGAATCATTGCCACAGTTATAATGAATATTAATAAACCGACTGATCTCACTCGTAGGCGAAGTTGTCAGACAAGATTCAATTCGAGTTAAAACCAGTATTCATAGTTTTATTGTTATTAAACTAATTCCTGAAGGCTTATTGCCAATTAATGTGGAGAATAATAATTAGCCACGTCATAAAGAGTCTGGACATACAGGACCGAGAAAACAGTTTCATTCCGGTGTCAGATACCAAATGTCTCTGTTGAAAATAGATACGAACTGCAGCCGATAGAAACAATTCGATGTCAGTAAATACGTGTCTTTGCAAACTTTGCTATTATCAGACATATTCTAAAGTAGATACTTAGTCATCTTAGATAGCAGACCGTGACGAATATCTTTGTCTTTTTAAAGAATTGGTTTGGGTTGGTTAAGTTTTACGACGCGACATTTAGTTTATTTCAGATCCACAGCAAACTTGTGTATGTTAAGGTAATGTTTATGGACAGATATGATGATATAATTTTTCTTCTATGTTTCGTGTTCATTCAAGATGGAGACGATCCTGATTTTCCACAACTTGAGGTCTTTTGTAGCACTAATCAAGTTTTGTTTAAGCTTGTTATATCTTCTAAAAACGTTCAGCCAACACAAGCTCGTTCTTCTTCTATCTACCGTGTCCATTCAAAGTATGGCCGATCATGGCTCGCCACAGCTTCCTTTCCTTTGTTGTCCTTAGTAAATTTTATCTTTTGCTATATCTTCTAATCCCCGTTCTGCCAACCATTTAAACAAACTCGTTAGGTGGATTATTCCCTGCTATTCTTTGTCACTGTTGCCTTCAATGTATCTTGTGAGTGTCAAGTTTTCTAAGTCCACTTTACTCATTATATGTCTAAAAAATTTCAGGTATATGGCCGTATGATCACAGAAGTTAAGCAACGTCAAGCCTAGTCATGACCGCTTGGAAATACTAGATGTCGTAAGCTTCGATATGTGTGTGGTGTAATGATAATGGCTCGGAATTTTAATCAAAAACCAAGTTCAAATTCCAATTGTCTTTGCAGTATTCACTTACGTGCAAATACTCTTGGGAAATCTATGAATCCGTCACTGCTCCCCCAGCTATGGGTTAGTAAGTAAAATTTTTAACACTAAACCAGTATTTTCTCCTCACAAATATTTTACAAGCTAAAAATATCCCCCCACAGTTTTCATATACTTGTATTTTGATTGGTTATTGTAGCTTATATAACAGCTGTATTTATTTGCTCTATTCTGTATTGAGCACTATATGTAGAATCATATTTTGGTTATTGGAATTTATTCCGTATACACCAATCCTATACTTGTATGTATATATATATATATATATATATATATATATATATATATATATATATATGTCTGTTTCGCTGTATTAAAGCTCATCAATGTAATTAGACATCCGATTACTTCAAGCCGGGATCGAAATTCGGCCGATTTGGCATCAGTCAGAGACTCTACCCTTAAGCTATCAGTGGAATCTTTTAACGTATTATATACGTGATGTATATAAACGCCAAATCAGCAGCCAGAGTGGTCAGTTCATAAATGTGAGGAGCAATCCGTTATAAGCAGGAGCAGCGACTGTTTTAAAAATTCCATTTCTCCACAGTGCTCAATCGGCGAACAAGAAATTTTGGGTTAAACACTATCGCCAAGTTTTGTCCTTCCAAATTTTTATTGACTTTTCCAAATTTCCGAATTAGTTGTTTTATATGAATAGTAAATTTACCAAAGTTTTTATAGTTATTTTATTGTCTTTATGCAACCTTGATTCTTGGAATCAATTTCAAATTAATTAAAGTGACCTCATTCATAACGGCCAAACAGAACTTTTACGTGTATTTAAAAAGTTTTTGCAATGGAGGGTGGGGATAAAAATGAACTTTGGTAAGTTTACCGATTATATAAAAGAATTAATTCGGAAATTTGAAAAAACATTAATAAAAAATTGGATGGACAGAACTTGTCGATATTATTCAACTAAACATTATTGAAATAATTTTTTACAGAAATACATCTTTATATATATATATATATATATATATATATATATATATATATATATATATATATATATATTGGGTCCAGTTTTAGCGAATATTTTGTCGGGTTTCAGGAGGCTTCCTTATTTTCCTGTATTGGTCGCCCTCTTATGTATCATCGTTATGTGGATGATACCTTCTGCCTATTTAATAATGAGGCCGAAGCCGACTTGTTTCTCACCAAATTAAACTCTGTCCATTCCGCTCTTAAGTTTACCATAGAAAAGGAGTCCAATTCTTGTCTTTCCTTTTTGGATGTTCTTGTTCATAGAATTAGTGACAAGTTTCTGATTTCTATATTTAGGAAGGCTACTTTTTCCGGACTTCATACACGTTGGGACTCTTTTTGTCCAAAAACAACAAAAAGTTAATTTGATTAAGACCCTAATTTATAGGGCACTTATGATTTGTTCTTATAGCTTTCTCTGCGGTGAAAATGATTTTATTAAGATGGCACTTTCTAAAAATGGATATCCTTTGGTTGTTTTGGATTCTGTTATCCATGACGTCATCAATAAATTTCATAGGGTTAAGCCGCATTTTGTTAAAAAAATGTCCAGTTTATTTGCGTCCTACCTTTATTGGTTCAGAGGGTGAGTCTTTATCTAGACGAATTTCGCGTGTAATTAATAGCTGTTATTTTTCGGCTAATGTTCTGGTAATATTTGTTACCCGTCCTATTTTCTCTTCCATTCGTAAGGATGACCCCTCTCCATCATGTTAATTCGGTGATTTACAAATACGAATGTAGTTGTGGACTCGATTACATTGGGAAGACGTCTCAACGTTTGGATCTGAGAATAAAACAACACTTACCCACGAGGATTTTGAATCCGGGTGCCAGGAAAAGTCAACTAATTAATAATTCTGGTTCTTCTATTGCAGAGCATGTTATAAATAGTAGGAATTGTGTCTTTGATTTTAGGGTAGACCATTTTTCGATTTTATCGAGGTCCAACTTCTCATATCACCTCAATGTTCTAGAGTCCTTGTATATCAGATCCCGTGGGCCTTCCCTCTGTAAACAGAAGGAATGCTTACAGGGTCTGAATGTTATTGGATTCTAGATTTCTTGAAATTCATATTTTTTCCCTCCATTGGTTATCATTAATATCAATTAAATTTACACGTTTATTTTTTATATCACAGAAATAAACTGGATGAAACCGCTTGTTCTTTTTTTTAGCTTTTAAATAAACAGTATTAACGACATTTAGGCCGGTAAATGTCGTTAATACTGTTTATTATAAAGAGAGCATTTACTAAAATATTTTATCTATGAAAAGAACGTATAAACATAAAAAATATTTTAATATATATATATTAAAATTCCCTTCTCGGCCCTCTTTATTTTCAGTTTAACACCTCTTTATTTATATTACCTCAGTTTAATGTCATAAGGTTAATATCCGGGTTAATTTTATAAAACCTCTTCTCTTTAAGAATAATACCTTCAACCCTTCCCTTACCACCGACTCGGGCATTTCGTTTGATTGAAACATCGAAATCGATAAATTCCGTATCGATTTTTCGACTGCTGTCAAAATTAAATTTCTAATTCCGACACGAACACTGTCTATACACCGGGGTTGAATAAGACTGATGTACTTCTCGTCGGTTGAAATAAATCTATACCCCTCTGATATGAGGTAATTTTGGATTTTTTTTTTGTTTAACTGATATTCTCTGTTAAAATAAATACACTGAGCTCTTTTTGTGGATCAGTTTTAATATTTGGATTATATACCAACGGATTTATTACCTGTCAAAATATATATATATATATATATATATATATATATATATATATATATATATATATATATATATATGCATGTAGGTATGTAAATATTGAAACATATCTAATTTTAAAGTACATTTATCTTTTAAGCAGCCCGTTCTGGATATGACGATAAACTACATCCGCGTCCAGGGTAAGACGATAAACTGCGTCTAACAGCAAGTTCTCTGATCAGGAGGTTTTGAGAAACGTGGAACCATTTCTTAGTTGTTGGTGTTCCCAGGTCCACCCGGGGTGGTAGTACCTGTTAGGGCCCCAGCTATGGGCAAATAGTTAATCCCGAAACTGAGTTAAAAAGCATTATGAAAGTGTAAGAATAGGTTTTAATACCAGAAATACTTTGTAAAGAAATTATTGCCGGAAACAAATTTTTGAAGAAAAAACTATTATCAGCAATACGTTTTTGAAAATAATATTACCAGCTATACAATTTTGAGGAAAAAAATATTACCAGAAATAGATTTTTGACAAAACAAAAATATTACCAGGAAAAAAAAATGTCGGCATTAAATGACCCATTAAGGTTGATATGCCGTAAAACAAAACAAACAAACCAAACCTTTTAAGCAGCGATAAATTGAAAGAGCTCTGATTGGTCGTTAGCTGCCCCAGGGTATAGCCTCTCTGCCCCTGGGTATAGTCTCGCTGCCCCTGGGTATAGCCTCTCTGTCTCGTAGTTAACCATATAAAGTAGTTGAATGAATAATATTGCAAGACATTTTCTCAAAATTAGCTACACGTCAGTGTCATATTATTTGACTTGAGGCGGCAAACTACCAATACTCTAAGGAACTGCTTTGCAGACCTCGGGTCAACATTACATTGGTAAGGGATTGAAAAGGTGCTGTCTCGAAGATAATGTGATATTTCTCTTGGAAATTATAATCCAATTACGACAATAATGTGGCATCGATTGAGAAACAATTGGATAATAGGCAAAGGTTAATCATGGTAATTATTATTATTATGATAATGATATTTAATACAATTGATCGGGAAGAAATTTCAAAGAAACTGATTCCGAATGTCAGGTGGAAATACAGTACTCGGACTAAACAAATTATGATACTTTATTTAATCAAGGTTGACATCGGAGAAAAATGTTAGACGTAGCCACACTGGTTTCTTGTAGATATAAGTAGGAGAAAATCGAAACATTTTAACGTAAACAAACTTGTTGAATAATATCTATAAACCTCTAATATGCAATAGGTGACACCGAAATCCGAAGACGCATTGGAATATCATTGTATTGATTGATTTGTTCTCTATGTCTTATCAACCCTTTGCATTTTATGTAAATCCAGGAAATATTCTAAAAAAACAACCTTTCCACCAGTGATGATTGATGATAAAGCTAGTGTTTTGACCACAGTTCGGGAGTTAATTATTTGCCCATAGCTGGAGCTCTAACAGATGCTGCCACCCCAGGTCAGGGTGGACCTGGGAATACCAAAAATTAAGAGGTTTTTCCACGCTCCTCAAAACCTCCTGATGAGAGGCCTTGCTGTTGGACGTAGTTTATTGTCTTACCCAGGACGCGTATGTAGTTTATCGTCTTACCCAGGACGCGGATGTAGTTTATAGTCATAGCCAGGACGCAGATGTAGTTTATCGTCTTACTGAGGACGCGGATGTAGTTTATAGTCTTACTCAAGACGCGGATGTAGTTTATCGTCTTACCCAGGACGCGGATGTAGTTTATAGTCTTACCCAGGACGCGGATGTAGTTTATCGTCTTACCCAGGACGCGGTTGTAGTTTATAGTCTTAACCATGATGTGGACGTAGTTTATCGTCTTACCCAGGACGCGGATGTAGTTTATAGTCTTACCCAGGACGCGGATGTAGTTTATAGTCTTACCCAGGATGCGGACGTTGTTTATCGTCTTACTCAGGACGCGGATGTAGTTTATAGTCTTACCCAGGACGCGGATGTAGTTTATCGTCTTAACCAGGACGCGGATGTAGTTTATCGTCTTACCCAGGACGAAAACCCCATACTGTATTTATTTATTTATATTCTAGTTCTGCTGAGGCGGTCCTAATGACCTGGCGCTGAATTTCTTCCGACATTTAACTCTCCAGTCCTGTATTTTAACTTCATTTGTCGAAAATGAATTCGACTGAAAAGACCAACGTGGAGATACTTGCTGAATGACCGGTTTGCAAGAGAAAACGTCCTTCATTTGCGACCCTCTCCGCTAAGGTCAGGTAACCACAGTAATAACATACAGGAACAGTAATAACAACTTCTTTAGATGTCGGCAAAAAAGCTCTCGAATACGAGGTGAAGGGAACATACCTCTGTTTTCACCTCTTCCGCCAATCCAAATGGAAGGCTATGAAAGCGTAGAAAAATGAAGCGTTCGCGCCTTAGGACTCCCCGGTCGCCATCCCTGCAACTAACTTAAGTCTAGGGATTTTCCAAGTGTATCTTAGATGTGGCACAAGGCCGAAAGTATGGAGCACCCAGTGAGGATCGAACTCACTATTCAGTCGTAATTGTTCTAGCGAGACAAGCTTGCTAACAATTACACCTACTTGGGGTAACCAAACGATTTTCTAAGCGTAGCTTAGATGTGGCACAAGGCCGAAAATATGGGGCACCCAGTGAGGATCAAACTCACTATTCAGTCGTAATAGTTCTAGCGAGACAAGTTTGCTAACCATTACACCGCCTCGGGGTGCCCAAATGATTTTCTAAGCATAATTTACATGTGACACAAGGCCGAAAGTATGGGGCACCCAGTGAGTATTGAACTCACTATTCAGTTGTAATTGTTCTACCGAGACAAGCTTGTTAACCATTACACCGCCTCGGGGTGCCTAAAGGTAAGTCTATTTTTCATTATTTCCGACACATTCTACAGAGGCTGATGATCAAACAATCGCTGGTTTACAATTTCTCACAAGTTGACTACTTCGGAAATAGAATGTGCTAATTCTTATGTATTTTGTCAAGGTGAATTCAAAAATGTCCTTTAAAATGGCTGATTGACTCTAGAATTAGAAATATTTGTATCATACTTATGAGTATAACGGATGATTCCAAGAAATTCAATGTTGCTTTGTAAAATCTGCTTTGATGTTCTGTTGTATATAGGCTAGCAGAGCAACACACAAATGTTTATTCAATAAAATAGAACCGGAAAAACTCTCTTAAGAAATATGTACATGCGCAGTTGTTCAGAAATATATACATGCGCAGTTGTTCAGAAATATATACATACGCAGTTGTTCAGAAATATATACATGCGCAGTTATTCAGAAATATATACATGCTCAGTTATTCAGAAATATATACATGTGCAGTTATTCAGAAATATATACATGCTCAGTTATTCAGAAATATATACATGCTCAGTTATTCAGAAATATATACATGCGCAGTTGTTCAAAAATATATACATGCGCAGTTATTCAGTAACAATACGTTGTTTCTTATTTTCTCATTCGTAAACGGCAGAAGGATCATCTCTGATCACATTCCAACAATATTATTCCAGCACTGATAAACTTCACCTACCTTGATATCTTTTCTCTGTTGCTGCAATGTCTTAATGAAATCGTTCAATGTGCTCGTCACTCGTAGTGTCACAGTTTTGGGGAAAAATCAAGATGTTTGAAGGAGGCCCTTCCATTTAGTAGTCGGTGATTTTCCGTTCTTTCGTTGTCCAGAAAGTTGGTTACCCCTCACCTGAAAGTTTTCTATGCAGTTTTTTTTTCTCTTTTCCCCGTAGTACTTGGTCAAAATTTTCACCCAAAAGATGTTTACGAATCTGTGGACCAACAAAAGACGTCTTCCTTTATCTTTGCTTCACTTAGCCCAGGAAATTTATTTATACTTGAACGCCGCCGTTGTTTTGTCCATAGCCTTATCCAAACTTTTCATAAGACCAAGCTTGATGTGAAGAGGTGGCAACAAATTTTTCTTCGACTCAACTAGTGGCGGATTCTGGACATTTTTCTCTCAAGTCCCAGAGATTGTTGTAGTGACCATTTTCTCATGATGTAATAAGAACTTGTCTCGGCTGTCCGATTCACAAAAAAAAAAAAAACACTTAAAATTATTTGGTATTTCCACCTTGCAATTATTCCTAACAAGAGAGCAACAAGCTACAAATATCCCCAAAGTTATCAGTTATGTTCGTCACAGTTTATACATTTCAGTAGTTGTTTCATATTGTCATGAGTTTCTTTCATGTAAACTACATGACCAATTGGGATTGAACGTAGATTATTATCATTGATAACAAGACGGCTTTGGAACTTGTCTTCCAGGAATTAATGAACAGCGTAGATTCCTCTGGATTGTAACTGATGATAAGTGATTGCATAAAACTACTGATTTCATTACAATACACCAAACCTCTTTCCACAAGGAAGAATATGACTAAATCCGTGTGACGATTACCAACTAATAGATTACTGTAATCTGGAATCTAACAGTTCTACGTGACTTTTAGGAAGTTCCAAATCTCTAAGTCCTTTAAATCACTCTGAGTTACGAGGTGTGACTCGGAGACGGATATTGGACAATAATCTTAGTTATATGAAGTTGATGATTCAGGCTCTTAGGTTTCACTGTCTTCCTTATCATCTGACTCAATTTCATACGATTCTTGTACTTTTGAGACTAGTATATCTTCATTATGGAGGACAGGGCCCAAATATGAAGGAATGTTTGGATATTTCTGTCCATTTCTTATTCTTTGACACTCCCTTGGCAATTAGAAGCATCATACAGAAGTAGCAATCAGTGGCATGATTGGTTGGCTTTGTCTAAATCATCACCACTCCAAAATGTATAGATTTTTTTCTTCCTGGTTAGACATTGACTGAGATTTGATGGAAACGTATTACAGCATATGTGTGCTGCCCACTTTTTTGTTTTGATCTCTAATTTTGCATCCAGAAAATAATTGTTTGACTCTTCTCACAACCGGTGTTACATTTTGCTTTTGAGATGTAAATGCCACCCACACATAGCAGAAGTTATTCGTTTTGTTCAGACATTCACGAGACATTTTTCACAAATTTTTCATATATATATATATATATATATATATATATATATATATATATATATATATATATTACTTCCTTTTGTGAAAGAATCTCTTAAATGTCATCCAGGTTTAGATGCAGCGATATTGATTTTAAATATGTAAAAACCTGAGTAGAAAAGGAGAATAATAATTAGTTTATTAGGAGAAGAATTATATATAATAAGGTTATGAGTATGAGAATAATAATTAATCTGGAAAGGACATTTATCTTCATATACCTTATTGGGAAATCCAGAGCCAATCAACAATTTTGGATATCAATTTTATTTGCAGTGCCCCAAAATTAGCTAAGTCTGTTTTTGAAACTTTAATGTAGACAAGTGAATCAGCTATGCCTGATTTTATTCTCTCTCTTCACTACAGTTTTCCATATTCCTCCAGCCTTGGAGGGAAACTTGTTTCACTTTTATATTCTTAACCCGACTGCAGGAGATGAAGTAAACGCAGTTCTTGGTCATGTTCTCCCTCGTGTTAGGATTTATTTGGCAGAAAATTCTCTGTAAAGTGGATTTGCTTCTGAATATTGTCCTGATGTTGTACGGGTCACAGATCTTCTGAATCGTTTCCGATCGGATAAGGCCTTGACCTAAGGTAGATAGACCGTGGCAATTTAATGGTCCTCCTCCTTGACTAGTCTGTTCCCGCCTGCTGTCAGGTTTACCGTGTGGTTTGCTATTCTGAAGGGTAGGCTTGATGCAGATCATTTCTTATTGGTCTCTGTCTGGGTTGTTACGTTTTTGGGGGGTATATGTAACTAGTGAGCCAATCCAAATGACTTAACTTCCTTTATAGTCTACCAATAGAAGGTTAACCAATCAGAAGCCGCAGAACATTGTATCCGTCGTGTATAAAGGCGGCCATTTTTGTTTATCCTACCGGAAAGACCAGTGCCAACTTGACAGGCGAACATGATAGAAGGAAGAACTACGCTCTGCTACTTTGCTACGATATCCACTGCGAACCTGAACTGCCCTTTCCTACTGTCTCCGAAATATTCACTGCCAACCTCTGGATTCTATACTCGAAGACGTCCGTCAAAATGTCTAACATGGGTAGCCATTTATGATTTTTACCCGGTATTGTAAACAACGGACGTTCCCTTTCTTCACACATTATGGATGGTGGGAATTGAAGTTGAGGCATTGTCCGGTGAATGTTGGATTGTTATATACGGATGTCATCAAAACCATTTTCTGTGCAAGTTATTAGTACATCCACTAATGCTGGTTGGTTATTATTTTTTTTCTTTTGTTGTGAACTGGATCGAAAATCTTATGCGGTCCATATGGTCGCGTAGTATTTGTATAGATTTCGAGTGCGGTCAGAGTACATATGTATAGCTGGTCACTCGTATTCGAGGATACCCTAGCTAATCCCTATTGCAGACGCTTGCTCAGGCGGTGTTTATTCCACACCCAGAGAGTCCAGCTATGCTAAGCAGACCTTAGTTACAATTTCTGGGAAAGTGCGTGATCAACAATTTGAACAAGATCAGCACATTCAAGGCCTCGGTGACTTGTGATTTCCTGCCAGCACAGCTATCGACGGCACCCAAGGGTTTCGTCTACCCAATTTCAATCACAAGGCTTGGGTCAATCCGTGGTACGTTTTTCAGGCACTTTCTAAATGTGCCGCATTATCGACCCCTCCAGTCCGATAACATCAGGAAATCGACCATGGTGAGATTCGAACCCGGGTCTCATGGTCAGAATGCGAACGCTCTAACCACTCGGCCACTCGTGAAAGTGTCATCTACGTATCTCAGCCATGCTGTTGGGTTTAGCAGATCTTAGATCGACCACTCTCACCTAGCACTCTGTTCCTCTCCAGTTCTTTCCTTTTTTAGCTCTCACTTTCTTCTCTATCTTTCTCTTACTCACCTCGCTGGCTTTTTCTTCCGTAGATCTCTCTCTCTCTCTCTCTCTCTCTCTCTCTATCTCTCTCTCTCTCTCTCTTCCTCTCTCTCTTTCTTCATAGATTTCTCTTTCTCTCATAGAAAACTGTTTTCCCTCAGGGCTTTCTTTTTAGCCTATCTTTGTCTTTCTGTCCAGATTCTGCTTTTCTCTTTCTCTTTTTCTTCCATTTTTCTTCAGGTCTTTCTTTCTCAATCTCTCTTTCTCTCCTAGCTTTATCCTATTCATCCGATCGTCTCTCAGGTCACTAGAATCCTCTTTCTTTGCCAGATTCTCACTTAATACACTTTCTTCTCTAATACTTTTTTCTCGGCTTCATTTTCGCCAGCATCTCTATTTTCCCAGGGGTTTTTCTTTCTTTTCACGCTGTTTTTCCTCTTTCTCTCAATGTCTCTCTTATTACCATTACCATCACTTGATTCTCTAACTCTCTTTCTCTAACCCAATCTCTTTCACTCTTTCTTTTTCTTTCCTAGATCTCATTTTCTCTCTTAGTTCTCTCTCTCTCTCTCTGTTCTAGCTCTCTCTTTCTTTATAAGATCTCTTTACTTCGTTATTTTTTCTTTTTAAGTCTTACTGTCTCTGTAAACCCTCTATTTCTTTCGTTACTCTCTCTTTTCACTCCCACGTTTTTCTCTCCGGGCTCCCTCTTTCTTTCCCATTCACTTTTAGCTATTTGTTCCTCTCCATTTCTCTTTCACACCTCGTTTACTCTTATTCTTCTCGCTATTTCTCCCCTCTCACTTTCTCTGATAACTCACTCTCTCTCTCTCTCTATCTTTCTCTCTCTTTTAATACCAGTTTACTTTCTTCCTTAAGCTCTCTCTTTATTCTCCAGCTCACTCTCATTCTCTATCTCTCAGAACTCACTCTTGCTCATCGAGCAGTGTTTTTCTGTTCTAACTCTCCCTTTTTATCTCTCTCTCCTTCTCCTTCTATCTTTCTCTCTTCCACTCTTTCTCTCGGGGCTCTCTTGTTCATCTAGCAGTATTTTCTCTTCTAACTCTCCCTTTTTATCTCTCTCTCTCCTTCTCCTTCTATCTTTCTCTCTCCCAATCATTTCTCTCGGGGCCTCTCTTGTTCATCTAGCAGTATTTTTCTTCTAACTCTCCTTTTTATCCTCTCTCTCTCTCCTTCTCCTTCTATCATATTCTCTCCCACTCTTTCTTCTCGGGTCTCTCTTGTTCATCTAGCAGTATTTTCTCTCTTCAACTCTCCTTTTTATCTCTCTCTCTCCTTCTCCTTCTATCTTTTCTCTCTCCCAATCATTCTCTCGGGGCTCTCTTGTTCATCTAGCAGTATTTTCTCTAATAACTCTCCTTTTATCTCTCTCTCTCCTTCTCCTTCTATCATTCTCTCTCCCACTCTTTCTCTCGGGGCTCTCTTGTTCATCTAGCAGTATTTTCTCTTCTAACTCTCCCTTTTTATCTCTCTCTCTCCTTCTCCTTCTATCTTTCTCTCTCCCTCTTTTCTCTCGGGGCTCTCTTGTTCATCTAGCAGTATTTTCTTCTAATTCTCCCTTTTTTATCTCTCTCTCCTTCTCCTTCTATCTTTCTCTCTCCCCTCTTTCTCTCGGGGCTCTCTTGTTCATCTAGCAGTATTTTCTCTTCTAACTCTCCTTTTTATCTCACTCTCCTTCTCCTTCTATCTTTTCTCTCCCCTCTTTCTCGGGGCTCTCTTTCATTCATCTAGCAGTATTTTTCTCTTCTAACTTCTCGCTTTTTATCTCTATATCTCTCCTTCCCTCCAATCTTTCTCTCACCCACTTTTTTCTCTCGGGGCTCTCTTGTTCATCTAGCAGTATTTTCTCTTCTAACTCTCCCTTTTTTTTATCTCTCTCCTTCTCCTTCTATCTTTCTCTCCCACTCTTTTTCTCCTCGGGGCTCTCTTGTTCATCTAGCAGTATTTTCTTCTAACTCTCTTTTTCTCCTCTCCTCTCCTTCTCCTTCTATCTTTCTCTCCCACTCTTTCTCTGGGGGCTCTCTTGTTCATCTAGCAGTGTTTTCTCTTCTAACTCTCCATTTTTATCTCTCTCTCCTTCTCCTTCTACCTTTTTTCTCCCCTCTTTCTGGGGGGGCTCTCTTGTTCATCTAGCAGTGTTTTCTCTTCAAACTCTCCTTTTTTATCTCTCTCTCTCCTTCTCCTTCTATCTTTTCTCTCCCACTCTTTTCTCTCGGGGATCTCTTGTTCATCTAGCAGTATTTTTCTTTCTAACTCTCCTTTTTTATCTCTCTCTCCTTCTCCTTCTATCTTTTCTCTCTCCCACTCTTTTCTCTCGGGGCTCTCTTGTTCATCTAGCAGTATTTTCTCTTCTAACTCTCCCTTTTATCTCTCTCCTTCTCCTTCTATCTTTCTCTCTCCCACTCTTTCTCTCGGGGCTCTCTTTGTTCATCTAGTATTTTTTCTCTTCTAACCTCCTTTTATCTCCTCTCCTTCTCCTTCTATCTTTCTCTCTCCCACTCTTTCTCTCGGGGGCTCTCTTTTTCATCTAGCAGTATTTTCTCTTCTAACTCTCCCTTTTTATCTCTCCTCCTTCTCCTTCTATCTTTTCTCTCTCCTCTTTCTCTGGAGCTCTCTTGTTCATCTAGCAGTGTTTTCTCTTCTAACTCTCCCTTTTTATCTCTCTCTCCTTCTCCTATCTTTCTCTCTCCCACTCTTTCTCTCGGGGCTCTCTTGTTCATCTAGCAGTGTTTTCTCTTCTAACTCTCCCTTTTTATCTCTCTCTCTCCTTCTCCTTCTATCTTTTTCTCTCCCACTCTTTCTCTCGGGGCTCTCTTGTTCATCTAGCAGTGTTTTCTCTTCTAACTCTCCCTTTTTATCTCTCTCTCCTTCTCCTTCTATCTTTCTCTCTCCCACTCTTTCTCTCGGGGATCTCTTGTTCATCTAGCAGTATTTTCTCTTCTAACTCTCCTTTTTTATCTCTCTCTCTCCTTCTCCCTTCTATCTTTCTCTCTCCCCTCTTTCTCTCGGGGGCTCTCTTTGTTCATCTAGCAGTATTTTCTCTTCTAACTCCCCTTTTTATCTCTCTCTCCTTCTCCTTCTATCTTTCTCTCTCCCTCTTTCTCTCAGGGCTCTCTTGTTTATCTAGCAGTATTTTCTCTTCTAACTCTCCTTTTATCTCTCTCTTCTCCTTCTATCTTTCTCTCTCCCCTCTTTCTCTCGGGGCTCTCTTGTTCATCTAGCAGTGTTTTCTCTTCTAACTCTCCCTTTTTTTTCTCTCTCTCCTTCTCCTTCTATCTTTTCTCTCCCACTCTTTCTCTCGGGGCTCTCTTGTTCATCTAGCAGTGTTTTTCTCTTCTAACTCTCCTTTTTTATCTCTCTCTCCTTCTCCTTCTATCTTTCTCTTCCACTTTTTCTCGGGGATCTCTTGTTCATCTAGCAGTATTTTTTCTCCTAACCTCCTTTTTTCTCTCTCTCCTTCTCCTTCTATCTTTTCTCTCTCCCACTTTTCTCTGGGGCTCTCTTTGTTCATCTAGCAGTATTTTCTCTTCTAACTCTCTTTTTTTATCTCTCTCTCCTTCTCCTTTCTATCTTTCTCTCTCCCACTCTTTTCTCGGGGCTCTCCCTTGTTCATCTAGCAGTATTTTCTTCTAACTCTCTTTTTTTTTCTCTCTCTCCTTCTCCTTTCATCTTTTCTCTCCCTCTTTTTCTCGGGGGCTCTCTTGTTCATCTAGCAGTGTTTTCTCTTCTAACTCTCCCTTTTATCTCTCTCTCTCCTTCTCCTTCTATCTTTTTCTCTCCCACTTCTCCTTTCTCTCTCTCTTGTTCATCTAGCAGTGTTTTCTTCTAACTCTCCTTTTTTCTCTCTCTCTTTCCTTCTCTTTCTATCTTTTATCTCTCCCTCTCTTCTCTTCAAGGGCTCTCTCTTTGTTCATCTAGCAGTATTTTTTCTTCTAACTCTCCCTTTTTATCTCTCTCTCTCCTTCTCCTTCTATCTTTCTCTCTCCCACTCTTTCTCTCTCGGGGCTCTCTTGTTCATCTAGCAGTATTTTCTCTTCTAACTCACCCCTTTTATCTCTCTCTCCTTCTCCTTCTATCTTTCTCTCTCCACTCTTTCTCTCGGGGTTCTCTCTTGTTCATCTAGCAGTGTTTTTCTTCTAACTCTCCTTTTATCTCTCTCTCCCTTTTTTTCTCCTTCTTCTTTTTCTCTCCCACTCTTTCTCTCGGGGCTCTCTTGTTCATCTAGCAGTATTTTTTTCTTCTAACTCTCCTTTTTTATCTCTCTCTCTCTTCTTCTCCTTCTATCTTTCTCTCTCCCACTCTTTCTCTCTCGGGGCTCTTTGTTCATCTAGCAGTATTTTCTCTTCTAACTCTCCCTTTTTATCTCTCTCCTTCTCCTTCTATCTTTCTCTCTCCACTCTTTCTCTCGGAGCTCTCTTGTTCATCTAGCAGTGTTTTTCTTCTAACTCTCCTTTTTTTTATCTCTCTCTCCTTCTCCTATCTTTCTCTCTCTCCCTCTTTTCTCTCGGGGCTCTCTCTTGTTCATCTAGCAGTGTTTTTCTTCTAACTCTCCCTTTTTTATCTCTCTCTCTCCTTCTCCTTCTATCTTTTCTCTCCCCACTTTTCTCTCGGGGCTCTCTTGTTCATCTAGCAGTGTTTTTCTTCTAACTCTCCTTTTTTATCTCTCTCCTTCTCCTTCTATCTTTTCTCTCCCACCTCTTTCTCTCAGGGGATCTCTTGTTCATCTAGCAGTATTTTCTTCTAACTCTCCTTTTTATCTCTCTCTCTTCTCCTTCTATCTTTCTCTCTCCCACTCTTTCTCTCGGGGCTCTCTTGTTCATCTAGCAGTATTTTCTCTTCTAACTCTCCCTTTTTATCTCACTCTCCTTCTCCTTCTATCTTTCTCTCTCCCACTCTTTCTCTCGGGGCTTCTTTGTTTATCTAGCAGTATTTTCTCTTCTAACTCTCCCTTTTTTATCTCACTCTCCTTCTCCTTCTTTCTCTCTCTCTCCCACTCTTTCTCTCGGGGCTCTCTTTGTTCATCTAGCAGTTTTTTTTCTCTTCTAACTCTCCCTTTTTATCTCTCTCTCTCCTTCTCCTTCTATCTTTCTCTTCTTGGGGGGCTCTTGTTCATCTAGCAGTGTTTAATTCTAACTCTTTTTTTATCTCTCTCTCTCTCTCCTTCATCTTTCTTCCCACTCTTTTCTCTCGGGGATCTCTTGTTCATCTAGCAGTATTTTCTCTCCTAACTCTCCTTTTTATCTCCTCTCTCTCCTTCTCCTTCTATCTTCTTTCTCTCCCCTTTTCTCTCGGGGCTCTCTTGTTCATCTAGCAGTATTTTTCTCTTCTAACTCTCCCTTTTATCTCTCTCTCCTTCTCCTTCTATCTTTCTCTCTCCACTCTTTCTCTCGGGGCTCTTCTTGTTCATCTAGCAGTATTTTCTCTTCTAACTCTCCCTTTTTATCTCTCTCTCTCCTTCTCCTTCTATCTTTTCTCTCCCACTCTTTCTCTCGGGGCTCTCTTGTTCATCTAGCAGTGTTTTCTCTTCTAACTCTCCCTTTTTATCTCTCTCTCCTTCTCCTTCTATCTTTCTCTCTCCCACTTTCTCTCGGGGGCTCTCTTGTTCATCTAGCAGTGTTTTCTCTTCTAACTCTCCCTTTTTATCTCTCTCTCCTTCTCCTTCTATCTTTCTCTCCCCACTCTTTCTCTCGGGGCTTCTTTGTTCATCTAGCGTTTTTTCTTCTAACTCTCCTTTTATCTCTCTCTCTCTCCTCCTTCTATCTTTCTCTCTCCCTCTTTTCTCTCGGGGCTCTCTCTTTGTTCATCTAGCAGTATTTTCTCTTCTAACTCACCTTTTTTTATCTCTCCTTCTCCTTCTATCTCTTTTCTCTCTCCCACTCTTTCTCTCGGGGCTCTCTTGTTCATCTAGCAGTGTTTTCTCTTCTAACTCTCCTTTTTATCTCTCTGATTTCTCCTTCTATCTTTCTCTCTCCCCTCTTTCTCTCGGGGCTCTCTTGTTCATCTAGCAGTATTTTTTCTTCTAACTCTCCCTTTTTATCTCTCTCCTCTCCTCTTATCTCTCCCTCTTTTCCAGGCTCTTTCTCTATTCTCTATTTTTCTTCTCTCCTTTGTGCTAATTTTCTTTTATCTGACTCTTCAGTATTTTCTTCGAGCTTGTTCATCTAGCAGTTTTTCTCTTCTAACTCTTTTTCTCTCCTTCTCCTTCTATCTTTCTCTCTCCCCTCTTTTTCTCTCGGGGCTCTCTTGTTCATCTAGAAGCAGTATTTTCTCTTCTAACTCTCAATTTTTATCTCTCTCTCTCCTTCTCCTTCTATCTTTCTCTCTCCCATATCCTTTCTCTCTCGGGGCTCTTTTTTGTTCATCTAGCAGTGTTTTTCTCTTCTAACTCTCCCTTTTTATCTCTCTCTCCCTTCTCCTTCTATCTTTTCTCCCACTCTTTTCTCTCGGGGCTCTCTTGTTCATCTAGCAGTGTTTTTTCTTCTAACTCTCTTTTTTATCTCTCTCTCTCCTTCTCCTTCTATCTTTTCTCTCCCCTCTTTCTCTCGGGGCTCTCTTGTTCATCTAGCAGTATTTTTCTTCTAACTCCCTTTTTTTTATCTCTCTCTCCTTCTCCTTCTATCTTTTCTCTCCCCCTTTTTTCTCGGGGCTCTCTTGTTCATCTAGCAGTTTTCTTCTAACTCTCCCTTTTTATCTCTCTCTCCTTCTCCTTTCTATCTTTCTCTCTCTCCCTCTTTCTCTCGGGGCTCTCTTGTTCATCTAGCAGTATTTTCTCTTCTAACTCTCCCTTTTTATCTCTCTCTCTCCTTCTCCTTCTATCTTTCTCTCTCCCACTCTTTCTCTCGGGGGCTCTCTTGTTCATCTAGCAGTTTTTTCTTCTAACTCTCCCTTTTTATCTCTCTCTTCTTCTCCTTTCATCTTTCTCTCTCCACTTTTCTCTCGGGGCTCTCTTGTTCATCTAGAAGTATTTTCTCTTCTAACTCTCCCGTTTTTATCTCTCTCTCCTTCTCCTTTCTAAATCTCTTTCTCTCTCCCCTCTTTCTCTCGGGGGCTCTCTTGTTCATCTAGCAGTATTTTCTCTTCTAACTCTCCCTTTTTATCTCTCTCTCCTTCTCCTTCTATCTTTCTCTCTCTCCCACTCTTTTCTCTATATAATCTCTTGATTCATCTAGCAGTATTTTCTCTTCTAACTCTCCCTTTTATAAACTCTCCTTCTCCTTCTATCTTTCTCTCTGAAAACTCTTTCTCTCGGGGGATCTCTTGTTCATCTAGCAGTGTTTTTTTCTTCTAACTCTCCCTTTTTTATCTCTCTCTCCTTCTCCTTCAATCTTTCTCTCTCCCCTCTTTCTCTCGGGGGCTTCTTTGTTCATCTAGCAGTATTTTCTCATCTAACTCTCCTTTTTTATCTCTCATCTCCTTCTCCTTCAGATTTTCTCTCTCCTCACTCTCTCAAGGGGCTCTCTTTGTTCATCTAGCAGTATTTTTCTTCTAACTCTCCCTTTTTTTATCTCTCTCTCTCCTTCTCCTTCTATCTTTCTCTCTCTCCCTCTTTCTCTCGGGGCTCTTTTGTTCATCTAGCAGTATTTTCTCTTCTAACTCTCCTTTTATCTCTCTCTCCTCTCCTTTCTATCTTTCTCTCTCCCACTCTTTCTCTCGGAGCTCTCTTGTTCATCTAGCATTTTTCTTTTAACTCTTTTTTTTCTCTCTCTCCTTTTATCTTTCTCTTTCTGGGGATTTTTCTCCTCGGGGGCTCTCTTGTTCATCTAGCAGTATTTTTTTCTTCTAACTCTCCCTTTTTATCTCTCTCTCCTTCTCCTTTATCTTTTTCTCTCCACTCTTTCTCGGGGCTCTCTTGTTCATCTAGCATTGTTTTTCTTCTAACTCTCCTTTTTATCTCTCTCTAAAAACTTCTCCTTCTATCTTTTCTCTCTCCCACTCTTTCTCTCGGGGGCTCTTTGTTCATCTAGCAGTATTTTTTCTTCTAACTCTCCCTTTTTATCTCTCTCTCCTTCTCCTTCTATCTTTTCTCTCCCAATCTTTCTCTCGGGGACGTCTTGTTCATCTAGCAGGCATTTTTCTTCTAACTCTCCTTTTTATCTCTCTCTCCTTCTCCTTCTATCTTTTCTTTGCCCTTTTCTCTCGGGGCTCTCTTGTTCATCTAGCAGTATTTTCTCTTCTAACTCTCCTTTTTCTCTGACTCTCCTTCTCCTTTATCTCTCTCCCACTCTTTCTCTCTCGGGGCTCTCTTGTTCATCTAGCAGTATTTTCTCTTCTAACTCTCTTTTTTCTCTCTCTCTCCCCTTCTCCTTCTATCTTTCTCTCTCCCTCTCTTCTCTCGGGGCTCTCTTGTTCATCTAGCAGTTTTTTTCTCTTCTAACTCTCTTTTTTATCTCTCTCTCCTTCTTTCCTTCTATCTTTTCTCTCTCCCCTCTTTCTCTCTCGGGGCTCTCTTGTTCATCTAGCAGTATTTTTCTTCTAACTCTCCTTTTTATCTCTCTCTCCTTCTCCTTCTATCTTTCTCTCCCACTCTTTCTCTCGGGGCTCTCTTGTTCATCTAGCAGTATTTTCTCTTCTAACTCTCCTTTTTTATCTCTCTCTCCTTCTCTTCTATCTTTCTCTCACTCTTTCTCTCGGGGCTCTCTTTGTTCATCTTGCAGTATTTTTCTTCTAACTCTCCTTTTTATCTCTCTCTCCTTCTCCTTCTATCTTTTCTCTCTCCCCTCTTTCTCTCGGGGCTCTCTTGTTCATCTAGCAGTATTTTTCTTCTAACTCTCCTTTTTTATCTCTCTCTCTCTCTCCTTCTATCTTTTCTCTCCCACTCTTTCTCTCGGGGGCTCTCTTGTTCATCTAGCATATTTTCTCTTTCTAACTCTCCCTTTTTTCTTACTCTCCTTCTCCTTCTATCTTTCTCTCTATAGGGGGGCTCTCTTGTTCATCTAGCAGTATTTTCTCTTCTAACTCCCTTTTTATCTCGCTCTCCTTCTCCTTCTATCTTTCTCTCTCCCCCTCTTTCTCTCGGGGCTCTCTTGTTCATCTAGCAGTATTTTTTCTTCTAACTCTCCTTTTTATCTATCTCTCCTTCACCTTCTATCTTTTCTCTCTCCCACTCTTTCTCTCGGGGCTCTCTTGTTCATCTAGCAGTATTTTCTCTTCTAACTCTCCCTTTTTATCTCTCTCTCTCCTTCTCCTTCTATCTTTCTCTCTCCCACTCTTTCTCTCGGGGCTCTCTTGTTCATCTAGCAGTATTTTCTCTTCTAACTCTCCCTTTTTATCTCTCTCTCCTTCTCCTTCTATCTTTCTCTCTCCCACTCTTTTCTCGGGGGCTCTTTGTTCATCTAGCAGTATTTTCTTCTTTCCCTTTTTATCTCTCTCTCCTTCTTTTTTTCTATCTTTCTCTCTGGGTTTGTTTTTCTCTCGGGGCTCTCTTGTTCATCTAGCAGTATTTTCTCTTCTAACTCTCCCTTTTTATCTCTCTCTCCTTCTCCTTCTATCTTTCTCTCTCCCACTCTTTCTCTCGGGGCTCTCTTGTTCATCTAGCAGTATTTTCTCTTCTAACTCTCCCTTTTTATCTCTCTCTCTCCTTCTCCTTCTATCTTTCTCTCTCCCACTCTTTCTCTCGGGGCTCTCTTGTTCATCTAGCAGTATTTTCTCTTCTAACTCTCCCTTTATCTCTCTCTCCTTCTCCTTTCTATCTCTCTCCTCTTTCTCTCGGGGGCTCTCTTGTTCATCTAGCTTGGTTTTTTCTCTTCTAACTCTCTCTTTTTATCTCTCTCCTTCTCTCCTTCTATCTTTCTCTCTCCCACTCTTTCTCTCAGGGCTCTCTTGTTCATCTAGCAGTATTTTTCTCTTCTAACTCTCCTTTTTATCTCTCTCTCTCCTTCTCCTTCTATCTTTCTCTCTCCCTCTTTCTCTCGGGGCTCTCTTGTTCATCTAGCAGTATTTTTTCTTCTAACTCTCCTTTTTTATCTCTCTCTCCTCCTCCTTCTATCTTTTCTCTCTCCCCTTTCTCTCGGGGCTCTCTTGTTCATCTAGCAGTATTTTTTCTCTTCTAACTCTCCTTTTTATCTCTCTCTCCTTCTCCTTCTATCTTTCTCTCTCCCCTCTTTCTCTCAGGGCTCTCTTGTTCATCTAGCAGTATTTTTTTTCTCTTTTATCTCTCTTTTTTTATCTCTCTCTCCTTCTCCTTCTATCTTTCTCTCTCCCACTCTTTTCTCTCGGGGCTCTCTTTGTTCATCTAGCAGTATTTTCTCTTCTAACTCTCCCTTTTATCTCTCTCTCTCCTTCTCCTTCTATCTTTCTCTCTCCCTCTTTCTCTCGGGGGCTCTCTTGTTCATCTAGCAGTTTTTTCTTCTAACTCTCCCTTTTTTATCTCTCTCTCCTTCTCCTTCTATCTTTCTCTCTCCCCCTCTTTCTCTCGGGGCTCTCTTGTTCATCTAGCAGTATTTTCTCTTCTAACTCTCCTTTTTATCTCTCTCTCCTTCTCCTTCTATCTTTCTCTCTCCCCTTTTTCTCGGGGCTCTCTTGTTCATCTAGCAGTATTTTCTCTTCTAACTCTCCTTTTATCTCTCTCTCTCCTTCTCCTTCTCTCTTTCTCTCCCACTCTTTCTCTCAGGGCTCTCTTGTTCATCTAGCACTCTCCTTTTTATCTTTCCTTCTCCTTCTATCTTTCTCTCTCCCCCTTTTTAGGGCTCTCTTGTTCATCTCAGTATTTTCTCTTCTCCTTTTTCTCCTCTCTTCTCCTTCTTCTTTTCTCCCACTCTTTCTCTCAGGGCTCTCTTGTTCATCTAGCAGTATTTTTCTTCTAACTCTCCTTTTTTATCTCTCTCTCCTTCTCCTTCTATCTTTCTCTCTCTCCCTCTTTCTCTCAGGGCTCTCTTGTTCATCTAGCAGTATTTTCTCTTCTAACTCTCCCTTTTTATCTCTCTCTCCTTCTCCTTCTATCTTTCTCTCTCCCACTCTTTCTCTCGGGGCTCTCTTGTTCATCTAGCAGTATTTTCTCTTCTAACTCTCCCTTTTTATCTCTCTCTCCTTCTCCTTCTATCTTTCTCTCTCCCACTCTTTCTCTCGGGGCTCTCTTGTTCATCTAGCAGTATTTTCTCTTCTAACTCTCCCTTTTTATCTCTCTCCTTCTCCTTCTATCTTTCTCTCTCCCCCTTTCTCTCGGGGGCTCTCTTGTTCATCTAGCAGTATTTTTTTCTCTTCTAACCTCCTTTTTATCTCTCTCCTTCTCCCTTCTATCTTTCTCTCTCCCACTCTTTCTCTCGGGGGCTCTCTTGTTCATCTAGCAGTATTTTTTTTCTCTTCTTTTAACTCCTCCCTTTTTATCTCTCTCTCTCCTTCTCCTTCTATCTTTCTCTCTCCCCTCTTTCTCTCAGGGCTCTCTTGTTCATCTAGCAGTGTTTTCTCTTCTAACTCTCCTTTTTATCTCTCTCTCTCTCCTTCTCCTTCTATCTTTTTCTCTCCCCTCTTTCTCTCAGGGGCTCTCTTGTTCATCTAGCATTGTTTTTCTTCTCTTCTTCTCTCTCCCTTCTTTTTATCTCTCTCTCTCCTTCTCTCTTCTATCTTTCTCTCTCTCACTCTTTCTCTCAGGGCTCTCTTGTTCATCTAGCAGTATTTTTCTCTTCTAACTCTCCTTTTTTCTCTCTCTCTCCTTCTATTTTTCTTCTAACTCTAGCAGTATTTCTTTTATCTTTCTCTCTCTCTCCTTCTCCTTCTATCTTTTCTCTCCCTCTTTCTCTCGTGGCTCTCTTGTTCATCTAGCAGTATTTTCTCTTCTAACTCTCCCTTTTATCTCTCTCTCTCCTTCTCTTTCTATCTTTCTCTCTCCCCTCTTTCTCTCAGGGCTCTCTTGTTCATCTAGCAGTATTTTCTCTTCTAACTCTCCTTTTTCTCTCTCTCTCTCCTTCTCCTTCTATCTTTCTCTCCCCCCTTTCTCTCCGGGCTCTCTTGTTCATCTAGCAGTATTTTCTCTTCTAACTCTCCTTTTTATCTCTCTCTCCTTCTCCTTCTATCTCTCTCTCTCCCCTCTTTCTCTCGAGGGCTCTCTTGTTCATCTAGCAGTACTCTCCTTTTTTTTCTCTTCTAACTCTCCTTTTGTCTCTCTCTCTCCTTCTCCTTCTATCTTTCTCTCTCCCCTCTCTCTTTCTCTCGAGGCTCTCTTGTTCATCTAGCAGTATTTTCTCTTCTAACTCTCCGTTTTTTCTCTCTCTCCTTCTCCTTCTATCTTTTTCTCTCCCTCTCTTTCTCTCAGGGCTCTCTTGTTCATCTAGCAGTATTTTTTCTCTTCTAACTCTCTCCTTTTGTTTTCTCTCTCTCTCCTTCTCCTTCTATCTTTCTCTCTCCCCTCTTTCTCTCAGGGCTCTCTTGATCATCTAGCAGTATTTTTTTTCTTCTAACTCTCCTTTTTTATCTCTCTCTCCTTCTCCTTCTATCTTTCTCTCTCCCTCTTTCTCTCAGGGCTCTCTTGTTCATCTAGCAGTATTATTTTCTCTTCTAACTCTCCTTTTTTCTCTCTCTCTCCTTCTCCTTCTATCTTTCTCTCTCCCTCTTTCTCTCAGGGCTCTCTTGTTCATCTAGCAGTATTTTCTCTTCTAACTCTCCCTTTTTTATCTCTCTCTCCTTCTCCTTCTATCTTTCTCTCTCCCCTCTCTCCTTTTTTTTCTCTCGGGGCTCTCTCTTGTTCATCTAGCAGTATTTTCTCTTCTAACTCTCTTTTTTATCTCACTCTCCTTCTCCTTCTATTTTTTCTCTCTCCCCTCTTTCTCTCAGGGCTCTCTTGTTCATCTAGCAGTATTTTTCTCTTCTAACTCTCCCTTTTTCTCTCTCTCTCCTTCTCCTTCTATCTTTTTCTCTCCCCTCTTTCTCTCAGGGGTTCTCTCTTGTTCATCTAGCAGTGTTTTCTCTTCTAACTCTCCTTTTATCTCTCTCTCTCCTTCTCCTTCTATCTTTCTCTCTCCCCTCTTTTTCTCTCGGGGCTCTCTTGTTCATCTAGCAGTATTTTTTCTTCTAACTCTCCCTTTTATCTCTCTCTCCTTCTCCTTCTATCTTTCTCTCTCCCCTCTTTCTCTCAGGGCTCTCTTGTTCATCTAGCAGTATTTTCTCTTCTAACTCTCCCTTTTATCTCTCTCTCTCCTTCTCTTTCTATCTTTCTCTCCCACTCTTTCTCTCGGGGCTCTCTTGTTCATCTAGCAGTATTTTTCTTCTAACTCTCCCTTTTATCTCTCTCTCTCTCCTTCTCCTTCTATCTTTCTCTCTCCCTCTTTCTCTCAGGGCTCTCTTGTTCATCTAGCAGTATTTTCTCTTCTAACTCTCCTTTTTATCTCTCTCTCCTTCTCCGTCCATCTTTCTCTCTCCCACTCTTTCTCTCGGGGCTCTCTTGTTCATCTAGCAGTATTTTCTCTTCTAACTCTCCTTTTATCTCTCTCTCCTTCTCCTTCTATCTTTCTCTCTCCCACTCTTTCTCTCGGGGCTCTCTTGTTCATCTAGCAGTATTTTCTCTTCTATCTCTCCCTTTTTATTTCTCTCTCTCTCTCTCTCTCTATCTCTCTCTCTATCTCTCTCTCTCTCTCTCTCAGACACGCCTTTTAGTGCTTTTTCTCCCCCGCGAAAATTTCGAACACATGATAATATTCTTGTCAACCTTAGAATGTATAAAAGTGTTAATCAGCCCAACGAACATGACGTTAGCTGGAGCAATTTTAAAAGAAGCAAATCTTGTTTGGGCTTCATTGGTATAGCCAAAGAGAAATCACGAACTAAATCTAATTTTAATTTCACGAAGATGAAAGTTCCTTGATACATTGAAAGATGAGCTCTTAAAGCATCCCTTCGGTACTCAGTGAAATTCAAAGATTTCCTCTTTCGCACAGCCGTAATTGATTCGATTGAAATGCAGCTTGGTGACAAAGAATGCTGCTCTCCTGATAAAGGCATCCGACCCCTCGCTTGATTGTGTCGTCAGTATATGACTTCCACTCGCCAATGAACCCTTGGTCCATCTGTCAATGCGAGGCGTCGTTATCCTCAAATGCCATGTTCTTTCAGAACGTAGCCGATTATGGATCTCCACAGTTTCCTTTTTGTTTTAATTCTCAGTAAATTGTTCACTGCCAAGATATTCATGCGGTTTCCCTGTTGTGTCCACGGTTCTGAATTCAGAATTTTCTTTCCCCTTGACAGGCTGCCAGCTACCTCTTTACGTCAATTTGATTTACTATTTAATCCGTAACAGGGATATGGCAACATTCATGCCTTTCTTGATCGGGATATGTTTGTCCTCGTATTAGTGTCATTAACCATCCATATCGCTGCATTTGAACCTGAATGGCTTTTATGAGATTCGTTCAGAAAATGACTTTATATATATATATATATATATATATATATATATATATATATATATATATATATATATATATGTGTGTATATATGTATGTACGTATGTATGTATGTATATGAAAAATTCTCAGAGTTAACCTCTAGAAAAGACAATATTTATAAAGGTAAAAGACAATAGGAAAACTGTAATATTAGCCAACGCGTTTCGTCAAATATGGACTATTTTAAAGGCAAAAACGAAATGAATTTATTAAAACAAAGTAACTATTAATAACAAAAGAAAATGTCCTTAGCAGCTTAGCGTTTTCTAAATCCTTCCAGTTCCTAAGAACATTTGGTTTCAGTTCGCTAACAAGACTAAATGAAACATTAACTTATTATCAATTCTTTGAATAATACGATCCTTATATTTGAGTTCTTGTCAAATGTAATTGACGAGTCTAGTACTTTCGACAATTTCAAATTTTCATCTTCAGGGCGCAATTTTTTTTTCATATTCAGGCAAAATACCAAGACGAAATATGTGTAGTGTAGACCGAAAGATGTCAATCTATCTGCATACCTATGGCAACTAAAAGACAGAAACGTCAAAGTAAAAATAAGCTGGGAAAACATAAAGACCGCACCTGCCTACAATAACATATCAAAGAGATGTCTACTCTGTCTACACGAAAAAGTAGCAATAATCTCCCATACTCAACAAAAGGAATTACTAAATCAAAGATCGGAAATAATTTCAAAATGCAGACACGAACATACATATCTATCATTACAGTTCATACCAAACGGATAACAGCTACAACATATCTTAACACAACCAGGACTGAAACTACGAAAAAATGTTACCAATACTACTATCACACTCACTAACGCAATCACCATCATAACAATCAACACAGACCAATAAAACTATCAAAACCTTTGTCTACATTACCGTCACACCGATCTTTCATCTTTCACTTCATGACCATCTACTCTACCATCTGTACTGCTTTTTAAGAACGCCATAGTTTTTATTATTATCATCATTATCATGGTTATCACAATTTTTATCATAACTACGATTGGCATAAGTGACCCGATTTTTTTACTTCTCTTGTTCGGCATTTCTTTCTTATCTAAGATATTAGGTCGGCTGGCAAGTTGTCTGTTGGTCGCACCAACTTCGTTGGATTTTTTAAGTAAATATATATATATATATATATATATATATATATATACAGAAAAAGTAAGAGTAAAATCTAAAGCTTTAAATAAAAAATAATCTTGAATAAGAAAAACGAACTTATGGCCGCCTGTCGGCATGAGAATAAATATTTGATTAAAAACACACATCCGGGGTAGGAGTTACTTGCCACCCTTGGACGATATAAGTTAAAAGATAGTTTGGTACCTTAGTTTCGCCTCTTGATTTCCATTACATGTAACTCTGAGTAACGGGTTTGGTATTATATATATATATATATATATATATATATATATATATATATATATATATATAATCTATATCATCCAACCTCCATCATTCCAACTTTTACATGAGCACATAAAAAGTTACAACATATTTTATCGTTTGAAAATCCAATTGCATCACTCATAATATGATTCTATTAATAAAAGTTTGAAAAAATCTCGCATAATGATTCCAAGCTCCATATATTTTGATAATAAAATAAACGTTATCATTTCATCAAAATTCTTCCACATATTATTATATATATATATATATATATATATATATATATATATATATATATATATATATATATATATATACGTGTTCGCACGCGTGTGTGTGTGTGTGTGTGCGTGTAAATTCTCCAATGGCTCTTAAAACGAGATTATATTTACATCATTAAAATTTGTTCATGTCACGAAATGACATCCAAAACATCACGAACGTCAGAGGAACTACCAAAATATCCATAATTCCATATTTCTCAAAATGTATGAGAAATTCCTTATCCTCTATGAAAGTTCACAGCCTGTCTACTCCCATTAGGGTAAACAAATAAATAGTAAATAAAATATTGCTGCTTTCCAATGACTTAAGGTTTTATGTGGACTCTCAATCTTCAGTCGGTTCAAGGAGCAAGATATTCAATTCTGGAATAGAGAAATATAAATATACAATTGAGTATGTTTTTCCTCAAACCGCCTAAACATTATGAGACCGCTGTGTAACAAACTAAGAACCCACATGAAAAACAAAGAAAAGAAACAGCGCCTATCCATCGTTAATATAACAGAGTTAATACATTTTTAAATTTTAACAAATTTTTTTTTATAGATTTTAACTCAAAGTCTATCACGGTGAGCAACAACGGTTTCAAGGTTCTAAATTTAGTCTTCCTACAGTTTTCTTCCTTTTTAGTCGTGGTACGTGTACAGGTAAAAAAAACAAAGGTTATTCTACTTTAATTACAACAAGGCTCTTCAAGATTTTTTTTAAAGCGATCTAGTAATGAAGGGTTATGACTGCAATTTTTTTATCAACGACAACTGCATCAGGAACCTGGCAAGGTTGAGATACTTATTCATCCTGTAAATTCAGAATTCAGCGAAATTCTCAATTCATCCTGTAAATTCAGAATTCAACGAAATTCTCAATTTGACACGTTTTTTCTTCTTCTTTGATATTACTAGGTCCAATATTCTGGCCAGCGTTACATGAATCAATTTGAACTCTAAAGTTCCAAATTGATGTGTAGAAAGATGACTGACCTTCTCTACACAAATTGTTGAACATAGACCCGTTTATACGTTATGAGTAGAACGTCTGCTCATAGTAACGATCATCGCAAAGTGGGTCGCGTTTGTGTCGTACGCATTGCCCAACTGAAGTATGGTATTTACTACTGTATTATTAATCGATGTCACTCATGTGATTAAACCTGTTCTTTATTCAACCATTTCCTAGTGTTTCATTACAGTATTATTAATCAGAACAAGGAGTGTTATCTGAACTTTATAAAACAAATGCTCCAATAAACAGGACCCGATAAACTTTTCCAAAACAGAAATTCGAACATGGAATTGGGAAGCAAGCAGCAACGGCATCTACCCTGAATCCATTATCTAAATCCAGAAAGGGAAATAAATAGATGCTAAAAAACTTCAAGTACCTCTGTGTATGAATTAGTTTTAATAGATTTAATACAGAAAACAAGGAAACTGAACACAGAAAAGACTACACTGGGGACATTTTTGTCCTAAACCTCAGTTATTTACTTATCTGCCAGGCCCGATACATGCTTAATCGGGGTATGTATCTTTCGATACATGACTGGCGAGACAGATATTTCCACGTAGTAGGTTATCATTTCCTTCTGCGGTAGACCAGTTGCCATCCAAGGCTATAGAACCCGGTCTGTCCTGCTATTTACCCACAGCTAGAGGGAGAAGAAGAGGATTCATACTTTTCAAAAGGTTATTAGCACGTCAGCCTCGTCAGCAAATCCATTGCTAGGTTAACTGCCAAGAAAGTTGTTTCACTGTGACATACTAGACAGTTCTTCTCCCCAGAAACTATCTTATATATCCATAAGTCTCTCTTTCGCTCATGCTTAGAATATTTCTCTCAAAATGGTCTGATACTCCTACTTATATATCTAGAACTTCCTGATAAATTTCAAAGAAGAATCAGCAATATTATTGGTTCTAATCTAACATCTCGACTTCAATTATTTTCTCACCACCTCAAAGTTGCCTCCCTGTGCTTTTACTATAAATAATTTCATGGCAACTGTACTGATAAGCTCTTCGCTATGGTACCTGGACTCTTTGAATTTAAGTGCAGTACGAGACTGGTCACACCGGTTAACCTGTTTAAAGTTGAGTTGGCTCGATGTAACCGTAAGTTCTATGCTAACAGTTTCTTTCTTCGCACTTCTCGCTTGTGGAACTGTCTTTCGGTTCCATATTTTCCAGCCAACTTTGATCATCAAAACTTTAAACGCAATGCCAATCGCTGTCTACATTTCTCCTGATTACTCTTCTTTTATTCTCGCTCCTTAAGGACGTTTCTGTTTTTGAATGCTTCCACACCCAGTAACCACTTGTGTCATTAGGGTCTTGCTTGGAGTGAACGCAATTTAAAAAAAACAAAAAAAAACAGTGACTGAATCTTTCAGTTCCTGGTTTGAGATCAGAACCCTTCAACCACTGGTGGTAAGATGGTTAAGAGTTTGATCTACTTCCAGATCGCTGGCTCTGGTTGGGTCTTTGCCGTGAAAAGTTTATTATAATTATTTTTAATAAACAAAATGATTAATATAAGTCTTCCTTCAAGTTATATTTATACAAGTACAAAAATATAAAAAAAAAGAAGCCTTTGTAGAGAGGACCGATGCAAGGGTTACGTGGCCGCTGCCCTCAAATTTATGATACGAAAACCCCACTCTACTAAATCTCAATTTTCATAAGGTATTATTCATATAAAATACTAATTTTATTGTAACCTAATTATGTATAATAAAGGATCGTATTCTATATAGGTGAACAATGCAACATGAAAAATTGAAAATAAATACAATGTATCTAAATGCAAATTAGAGACATGTCATAATAGATTATTCCATCTCAAATAAATCAGGAATGTTTTGCGGCAATTTTTAACATCAACTTGAAACTTTTCTTATTAAAAGTTGAATAATTTAACACATTCAACATTATAGATAAAGAATGGTGAGTTTTTTTGCAATGTTTTTTTTTTTCGAGACTTACCAAAGAAAATTCACAGATTTAGACGGAAAAAGACGCCAGAACGACGTCAAAATCTTTTAATAGTCGTGCTAAGTTTAATTTGTAAGGTATATAAATGTAGGTAAAAAAAAATATATTGATAAGATAACGAGGGTCACGATGCACTGCTCGGGATCCCTAATCTGGCTTGCCCCACCCACCCAAACCATCGGTGTAGTACGCGCCGTCCCTGTTTGTATAAACGTAACATGTCTTGAGTAAAAAAAAAAAACAAAAAAAACGGCTGTAGTGGTAATCAATGTGACAAAGCGAATGAAACACATCTAGAGTGATTGGAATGCAATTTAAACGCGATTAACATGATAGGGGCGTGCACATTTTTTCTTCTTCTTCTTCTTCTTCTTCTTCTTATTATTATTATTATTATTATAGATGGCATTTGCTATTGATGCTGCTGCTGTCATTATATATTGCAAGCAGACTTGGGGCTTCTTTTCCTTTTCTTGTGTTTCCTTCTCTTTTTCATATCATTATCATCATTATATTCTTGTCACCCACTTCACTTTACTTCATCAACTTTCAGTGCAATTATCATTGTCATATTGCCATTACTGGCATTATTATTATTATTATTATCATTATTATTATTATTGCTAATAATAATAATAATAATAACGATAATAAATCTCAAATAACCTGGGCGGATGACGAACATCCTCATCACCTATGAAAAGCTCTCGTACGGTTTAATTCTCATTTAATTATTCTGTGCACCTGGTTCTGCTTGATTCTGCACGCCGAATCACGTGACATGTTCAGGTCCTGTGTCATCTGTCAAGGCCAATGGAGTCATAAACACGATGTATTGCCAATATGATTTCATAAACAAGAAATCCTCTTCTTTGCAAACAAGGAGAGTACAACGGATAAATATCGATTTAATATTTAATAAGTAGGGGTGGTCAGATTGCTGATAACCAACATATTATTTATTTTAGGCCCATTTGCATTTCGTATTTACTTATATTTAACAATAAAGATTATCTCGTAAATGCAATAATAGAGTTATTTATATCAATGAAAATACTAGAAGACTCATGCAGAAAACATTTTAATGTCATATTCTTTCTGGACAAAGGTGATAATGGCTCTCCACAGCTTTCTATTCTTTTAAATGTGTAAATTTCTATGATGTCTTGGGAAGATAACGGCGTGGCTAACGGCTGATTTCGCCACGGTCTGGAATGTAGAGAGTTCCTTCTCTTAAACTGATTGATATCCACTGCTAAAGAACCATTTTTACTCAAAGTAAAGAGCAAAAGACTGGTTGGAATTTGAAGTCCGCTCAATGATTGTACTTGGAAATACTTCATTCGCTGTTTTCAACTGAAATAAAGAAAAAAATTGATGGAAAAAAACGAACGCATTCGTTTACTCCTGGTCTCAGCTTCAGAAGATGCCTTCTTTTTTGTTTTTTATCATTTCACCCCAAGCAAGGTGATAATGCTACTAAGACGCAACGTGTTAGAAGTAAAAGAGTTTAGTGAGAGGAAAGGACTATACAAGAGGTTCCAGAAAGACAGAGTATGATAAGTGACGCCGCATTTAAATCTTTAAACATTATAGTAATTTTTCCAAGCGTAGATTGGATGTTACACAAGGCCGAAAAAAAGGGGAACTCAGTGAGGATTGAACTCATGACTAAGTCATAATTGTTCTAGCAAGACAAGCTTGGTAACCATTACACCACCTCGAGG
The DNA here is from genome assembly GCA_903632075.3 of Acanthosepion pharaonis. Classification (NCBI taxonomy): domain Eukaryota; kingdom Metazoa; phylum Mollusca; class Cephalopoda; order Sepiida; family Sepiidae; genus Acanthosepion; species Acanthosepion pharaonis. The sequence continues at coordinate 173,074 of CAHIKZ030000080.1, forward strand.
TGCCGAATTTTTAAAGATTATAAGTGGCAGAGAAGCAAGAAAATTGGAAGATTTCCCAGGTGAAAAGTGCGGGAAAAAAACCCTATTAGAACAAAACTTAAGGTTATATCTACCCAGTTCAACAGTAAAACGATGAGACCTAATTGCTAATCGAGTCGTACGCTTAGATTTACGGAGGTTCGCTACCAAGGAGGAGAGTATTATTTATTTATCAAAATACAAAATCTGGCACAAGGCCAAAAATGGGGAACAGTGAAAAGGGCGGTCTTGTTTTATAATTACACTTAGATAGCCACAATCACTGACCCAAACATTCCACAATATCTCATACACCAAAACAACACATTCATACGTACCTTTCTTACTACATCTACCACAATACCTCATTGTCTCTATGAAAATACTAATGTTGTTCATGATGACGGCCGTCTTTGAGTATAGAATCCAGAGGTTAGCAGTGAATATTTCGAAGACAGTAGGGAAGCGTTGTTCAGGTTAGCAGTGGATATTTTGGTAAAAGTAGCAGAACGTAGTTCAGTAGTTCTTCCTTCTGTTCTTTTGCCTGACAAGTTAGCACTGGACATTCGGATAGAGTAAACAAAATGGCCGCCTTTATATACGACGGATTGAATACTTTACGTCTTCTGATTGGTTAACCTTCTATTGGTGGACTATAAAGTGAGCCAAGTCATTTGGGCTAGCTCACTAGTACCATATACCAAAAAACTGCAACACCCCCTCATTTTGGGGTATATTATGGAATCTCCTTTCAAAATATTAGTAAAGTCAATATTAATATGGAACAAATACTTTAGTATTAAGAAAAATTCTTTTTTTTTTAATATTCGTAATGTAATAAAATTGTTTCTTTTATTTATTTATTTTTTTTAAATATAGTTAATATCCACAAAAATTAGATATAATAATTTTGTCCACTGTTAAGTATTTCGGGTTAATAAACATTAACAACAATATTATAAATTTGGGTTGTGATCACAAGAAAAAAAAGTGGAAAAAATTGTTTTTTTTACCCATAGCTGGGACCCATTAAAACAGTCACTATCACTCCGGGTCAGAGTGATCCTGAGAGCCATTAAAAAGTGGAAAAAAATTGTTAGGACAGATAATGGTGAAGAATTTACTTCTGATTCTTACGAAAACCTCCTAATAAATGAAGGCATTAAACATGAGAAAACTTGTTCTTATTCTCCACACCAGAACGGAGTCGCCGAACATAGTTGGAGGACGCTTTTTGAAATGGCTAGATGTTTGCTAATAGAATCTAAGTTACCCAAAAATTTGTGGGTTTATGCATTAAATACAGCCGTATATATAAGAAACCGTTGCTATAATAGTAACATTAAAAAAGACTCCTTACGAAGCTTATACGAACTACAAACCCAATGTAAGTGGTATGCATATTTTTGGTACAATTTGCTATACATATGTCGACCACAGGGCAAAACTAGATCCAAAAAGTGAAAGGGGCATATTTATTGTGTATGACAAGACAAGTCCAGCGTATATGATTTATTTCCCACAAACTAAAATGATAAGGAAGATCAGATGCGTCAGATTTACAGATTCCTTTGAGCCAGGGGAGGAACCCGAAGAAAAGAATATTAACTGCGAGGAACTAGCCCAACCCGAACTAGTATGGCATAATTATAGGCCTATAATTAGAAAACCCGTTCAAAATCCACAATCAGAAGAAGATTGTTATACCAGATGATGTAGACGAGGAAAAATCAGACGCAAAACTTGAGTTAAAAGAAAATACATCTGATGAGGGGGTGGGGGGACAAATTCCGCGTTATCCGACCAGAAATAGAAGAAAGCCAGACTATTTTGGAATGGGTCAATGTAATATCTGTGACATTGACTGTTGCTATTCGATACAATGTACCCCCCAAAATCAAGGCAATAACGTAATGCAACTGAGAACGTCATTTAAAAAATTCAGAAAACCAGTCCCTCAAACCTATCAGACTAGGAATTATGATATTAAAAACAAGGGGCTTAAAAACAATTATTACAAAAACTGCAACAACGAACTAGTCCCTATATGTGCAATTCATTGTCTGTGAGGGGAGGGGATAAAAAACAACAATTTAAATATAGCCCCAATCTGTATTTGCAAGGAGAAGAACGATATTTATTCTGTTTAATACAGAAATGTGGCACAAAGCCGAAGTGGGGATTGGGGAAAAGACGGTCTTCTTCTGTCTTAACGATAACTTAGCTAGCCACAAACACTGACCCAATCGTACAAGCAATATTCCTTACACCAAAACAACACATTCATACGTACCTTTCTTACTACATCCACCATAATACCTCATTGTCTCTATGAAAATACTAACTAGTCCCTATATGTGCAATTCATTGTCTGCGGGTGGAGGGGAATAAAGCAACAATTTAAATATAGCCCTCAATGTATATTTACAAGGAGACGAGCTCATTAGGACAACTGTTGTTAAATTATTTATAGAAAAGATTGAGGGAAATTTGGAAAGTGATAATTTAATTGCAATAGATTTTAAAATGCAATTATTTTTATCAAAAATCATAAAAATATGAACATTAAAACAATCGTCATGATATACGAAAATAGAAAGCTTCAGTTTAACTCGGCATCAGTTTAAACGGATAATTTGTTTTGTTTTTCCATGTAGCTAAACTATAATTGTTAACTGTAATTTAGGAAAGTGAGCGTTTAATTGAAATCTGTTAGGAAATTTCCAGGTTTTCATCTAAAGTCAAGAAAATAGGAAGCGTCAGCAAAATGTTCACAATATGGCGGAAAGATGTCAGTTTATTCCATATCCGCCTGGCAAAATTATGACATAAAGAAGACATAGCGTTACTTTAAACTGTCTCCAATAGGACCTGGCTTTAAGGAGATAAGTATTAAATCCTAATTATCAAATTATGTTGTTGTTGTTGTTGTTGTTGTTGTTGTTAATAATAATAATAATAATAATAATAATAAAATCAAAAGGGCTAAAAGCTGAAACCGAGGGTTTTATTCTTGCTGCACAGACCAATGCTTGTTAACTAGAAATTATCAAGTACACATATTAAAATATTGTGTTAGCCCAAAATTCAGATTCTGTGATAAATATCCAGAAACAATTGACCATCTTGCATCAGGTTGCACAGTGTTAGCACCCACAGAATATAAAATACGGCGTGATAGAGTGGACCGATATCTGCGCTGGAAAATATGCCCCTTTTACGAGAAGGAAACTGCAAGAAACTAGTATGAACATCACCCAGACCTGGTTACTGAGAGAGGACAGGTAACAATTTTATGGGTCTTTAGAATACACGCAGGCAGAACAATCAAAGCTAATTGGTCAGACATCAAGACCATTGACCACAAAAACAGAATGTGCTTTCATGTTGATATGGTAGTCCCTGCAAGTTGTATTATATCTATGAAGATCTTTAAAAAAAAAGTCTCAAAATACAAGGATCTTGACGTGGACTTATCAAAAATGTGGCACATTAAGACATCAATAATTCCAGTTGTATTTGAAGCCATCAGATTGATTGGAAAAGGTTCCGATAGACTCATTAAAGGGATTTCTGGTAGCCCATTATGTAAAGAAATACAAAATATTGTACTCACAATTGTAGCTTACACATTACGAAGAACTTTATCTATGTAAAATGTGTTTGATCTTAGGGACTTGTTTCGTTGTTGTTTTTCTTTTACAAAAGTGATCAATGGAAAATGTCATGAAATCATTTCTGAATTCAAGTCTCTGGTATATAACAGAAAACAAAGAAAAGTTGGAGCCCTAGGACTGCTTGGAAAAGATTGCAGTAGACTAATTGAAGGGATTCCTGGAAGTTCATGCCTCAAGGAGATATAAAAAATTGTTCTGACTGATGTAATTTTTTTTTTGTCAGTGGAAAGTGTCATGATGCCATTTCTAACCTTAGGTCCCTGGGCGGGACCCGTAAGAAATGTGTTAACGCCAGAAATCAAAGAAAATAAAAATAATAATAATAATTATTATTATTATTTTCTTTCATTTCTGTAATAACAACTATGATGACATCTTTTTTGTTTGTTTTTACTCAATACAAGGCCCAAGGACCACTCAAGGTAGAGGGTTACTGAACGAGTTCGTAAGGAAGGGAGAGGTAAGAGAGAATTATGAGAACGAGCAGTATAGATATCGACTGACCCAAGACTTTCATATCGGGTTCTGTGCAATGTAAGACTCCAATCTAGGTGTTGCTGCTGAGGTTTTCATAGCAAATAGATTTTTGGAGAAGATTAGCTATCCCCACCCTCAAATAATTTTGGATTCAGAGTTAACCTTCTCCTAGACTGTTTGCCACCCAAATCGAGAGGAAAACTGATTCATCCATTTCCAAGAGTATATCGGTTATCTTGCACTTTAGCATCAGATTCAACTTTTTTTAAATAAAGTAGAAACAGATTCCTGATAAAAATCTTTTACCACAGTAAACTCTGAGATTTCGCTTACCTGGCGACTGGCTCGGAATAAGCTGCCTCTCAATGACATGTCGTTCATATGGGGCTTGGCGGATTTGCCAGACTGTAAACGATGTGACCTTGGCCTGGAAGAAACGGTTTCGCACGCCTTTTGCCATTGTCCTCGGGTCCGCCCCTTATTGGACCATGTGGGTGAGCTGACGGCTCGTATCGCTCCCGAAAAGCTCGTGCTCATTGATCGTGCATACCTGTGTGACAATGTTTCGCCCCCGTATTCCGGAATGAAACGAATGGTGTTTCTAACGCTGCTGGCCACGGCCCGAATGGTGAATTGGAAGACGCGACTGGATGAAGACTAGCGAAGCGACCGTCTTTTTCATCAGGATCTGATCCGATTCTTTGAGCATCAGCTCAAGATCAAGATTAGAACTGATAGAAAACCTTTGCATTCGACAGACTTTAGCGAAAGGTTGGTGACTGAGGCGAGCTTGGTTCACTTGAACAGGGCTAGCCTTGATTTTCTCTTTTAGGTCAACCATCGGGGTGGTTTCCTGTGGAGCCCACACCTAGTTAGGCTAGACAGACTTTTGTGTACCTAGTTAATGTGAGTAAGTGTTGTTCCTGGCCTGCTCCCGGCTACATCTTTGGTTATGATCCAAGTTGAGATTCCCAACCTCCCCAGTTTGTTTTGACTCCCTTTCATCTAGACTAGGTCAGCTTTATTGATTCCCCATGCCCGTCAATATTTTCTCTTTTCCTTGTCCCTTAGCGAGAGAGCCTCTTGATTTTGTCCAAGGGCACAATACAGCGGCTTCTCTTTTTTTGACGGGCCCTACTAACATCAGTTATGTTTATTTTTGCTTTGTTTTGATATTTAGTTTGTTTTGGGGTTCACCCCTCCCTTTCATGATCATTCATCTAATTTGTATATATAAATTGTAAATAATATTTATCATCTAAATGGGATGTTTCTGTTTTTTTTAACTCCCCAACCTGAGAGGATGTGGCATTATGGTGTATGGAGGATTGATTGACGACGGATGAGTTTTTATGGTAAATGAGGAAATTGTAACGAATGAATGGCTTGTGAATCCGATTAGCTAGGTATAAAATAGTTAGTGAAGACCAGCCTCAACCCATTCCCCCTTTTCGGCCTTGTGCCATAATTGTATTAATTTACAATAAATTTCAACAATCTTTTACCACAAAAATTTTTTTTAATCACGCGGAAAATGTCGCCATCAAGGAAATAAAAAGAATTCCGTTTTCGAACATTAATTACGAGATAAAATTGAACAATATAAATATTTCAATAACGAAAAACGTCTACTGATTTAACGAATTGCATTGAAGATATTTCATAACGGAAAATGTGTCAGTGAGTTTGAAAAAAAACAATTATCGCTATATTGGTCTCGCCAAGTAAATTCAATCAAATAATGTCCTAATAAATCTCTGAACGTTCCATAACTAAAGTGAAAACATTTTTTTTTTTTTGCCCAACACCACATATATATCAATGTCAGGAATTTATAAAATTATTTATTTAAAAGTTTCCCCGCGCAGAATCTGAATTTCACGCTATTTTATTTAACAACGAAATGAATTTATTTAAAAAAAAATTTTGAACAAAGTAACTATAAATAAAATGATTTTTTTGCTATCCTCTGTCAGCCGCAATGATGGAGAAAGCATTACGTCAAACCATCGCCAGTGAGACACGCTGCAAGAGTCACTCCGTTTCGTGAGGCTTGTTCCTTAATCGAGACGCCATCCTGCCAATCCTCCGAAGGAACGCCATCGAACGAGAGCCAATAAACCCCAGAAGTCTCCACTGCCACAGGAGTAAAAAAACAAAAATCAGCTAGAGAAGAATATTTAACTATTTTTTTTTTCATCTTGTCGTCCCGAGTGACAGACCCCCGGGCTCAACCACGGACCTGACCAAATTACCGGTTGAAAAGATATCGGCACAGGTCGCATCTCAAATCAACGACTTCTTCACTTTAAAATGGTAATGCCATCCGTCCGCTTTCCACCACCACGATCGAGGCCTACGGGTTCGATTTTATTTAACTATCTTCTTTTTCTTCTTCTTTGTACCGTGTCCCTACCGGATATGGGCGATCATGGCTCTCCACAATTTCCTGTCCCTTGTAGCTCTTAATAACTTTTGTCTTTTTTGCCATCTCTCCTAAACCCTGCCCTGCCATCCATTTACACAAGCTTGATCTTATATCTGCCATGTCCCTTCAGGGTGTTGGCGATCATGGCTCTCCACAACTACCTGTCCTTTGTAGCTCTTAATAAATATCATTTTTTGGTATCTCTCCCAAACCTTGTTCCACCATCCATACACTCAAGCTCATCAGGTAGGTTGCAAGTTGCTTTCAATCTGTCCTGTGAGTATACAATTTTCCAAGCCTTCTTTCCTCATCATGTTCCCCAGAAATTCCAACTGTTTCTCTCTTTTGTCTTTTTTGCCATCTCTCCTAAACCCTGCTCTGCCATCCATTTACACAAGCTTGATCTTATATCTGCCATGTCCCTTCAGGGCGTTGGCGATCATGGCTCTCCACAACTACCTGTCCTTTGTAGCTCTTAATAAATATCATTTTTTGGTATCTCTCCCAAACCTTGGTCCACCATCCATACACTCAAGCTCATCAGGTAGGTTGCTTTCAATCTGTCCTCTGAGTATACAATTTTCCAAGCCTTCTTTCCTCATCATGTTCCCCAGAAATTCCAACTGTTTCTCTCTGGTGTTAAATATAAGTGTTGTTTTTGTTGCTATTTGTTATAAAACTTAGTCGCTGCTCACAGGTTCGGTCTATGGTATTCTTAGCATCCTTCTGTAGAATCATATTTCTGTTACTTCAAGTCTCTTCTTCATCTGTGTGGAGGTTACACTGCCATATAGGAGGACTGATATTACATAATAGTTCAGTACTCTTTTCATTTCTTCTAAGGATATTTTTATGTTTCTTTATACTTTGCTTAGCTTTTGGAAGGCATCTTTCGCTATCCCAGTACGCCTTCAGTTTTCACGTGTCGCACTTTTCTGTCCTCTATTAATACGCTTCCCAGATATCTAGCTTATAGCACCTGATTTTGGTATCTCCAATTTGTAATATGCATTTTGGGCTGTCCCTTTTGCTAACAACCATGACAGTTAAATTGTAGAATAATCAGCGTCGCATCCCAGATTCATCTCCCAGAATATAGCCACGTTTAGTTTAACCTCGTAGAGAATATCACCCGGAGTATATGCCTTTGTTCCAGGATAACGCACCAGTTTACACTGCTCAGATTGCAATAGCTGAAGCAGCCAACCGTAGATTTGAATTGCTGACCCATTCCCCTTACTCACAAGAATTAGATCCATTTAACGTCTTCCTGTTTCCTAAACTTAAATCCTATCTGAATGGTCGCCATTTTGGAAACTGATGAGTTCATACATGCTGTGGATGAGTTTTTGGAGGAACAGGGCCCCACATTCTGAAGTGATGGAACTTCAATGCTTAAGAATTGTCGGAGAATTAGAGAATTTCTTTTTGGTAAAGCTTAGAACTTTTTGAACGAGCCTCTTATTTGACGAGTTTGGGTAAATGGATGGCGGAATAGGATTTAGAAGAAATAACTAAAAGACAACATTTATTAAGAGCTACAAAGGACAGGAAATTGTGGAGAGCCATGATCGCCAACGTCCTGAAGGGACACAGCGCATAGAGAAAAAGAAAGTATATCTCTTTTGTTAATTGGTATCAAGATGTGCCTTTTTTCTGATGCGCCCAATCTACAACCTGGTAAGAATAAACTGATGTGAACACTTTAAACAGTCATCAGGTATTGGCTGACCAAAATCGATAATCATCCAGAAGTTAGGTCTACTAACGAAGTGCGTCGGTGATCAAGCAAGAGGTGGGGGCGCAGGTTCAAATCCAGTCGGAGAGCCTATATTTTTCTTTAATAAGATCTCTTGAATATATTTATTTATTTTCGTCTACAGACTTCAAGTCTGTAGACGAAAATAAATAAATATAAAGTTTGACAAATAAACGGAGCGTCTACTCAAATATGGGCATCCACTGAGAATAACGTTTTAGTAATAAAATCTGTCGGATTAATAAATCAAAAATCCATTGCTTCTTTAGAAATTGTTTTTCTTTTCGTTAGGATACGAAACTAGGCAGACATGTATATTTCGAAAATCAGGGAAATATTTAGGTTTAAAGGCAGTATTCGACCTTGATTAATCATCAACGTTGCCGAGAAGTCTAAAGCAAGTCGGATCTAACGACGGTTTCCTTTGCCCAGGAGGACAAAGTTCCGAGTCCTGCTGGAGAGTGCATAATTTTCTTTAATAAGATCTCTCGAAGATTCAAGCCGGTAGACGAAAATAAATATAGTGTATGACAAATAAAGAGAATATGAGTATCCACTAAAAATAACGTTAAAGTAATAAAATCTGTCAAATTAATAGATAAAATATCTATCACTTTTTTAGAAATTAGTTTTGTTTATGTTTGGATACGAAACTGAACAAACATGAATATTTCGAGAGTCAGGAACGTCTTCAAGATTGAAAATGTAGTTTCGTACAAAACATACAAATAATTACAAAATACATTTATTATCTATATAATGAACACTTACTCTATTGTGATACCATGCTATTGATGTCTAATTGTGCCGTCCTGTTTTGGAAAAAAATGCAAATTTTCATGTACTTGAAATAAATGACTACAAAAAAGGCGGCAGTGACTTCCTATGGGCGACGCCATTTTGGATTCAACAGTTCAGTCTACGAAACAGGAAGCTAAACGATAGCCCAAACACATAATATAATAATAAAATACGTCACAAAACATGTACTCTATATCTACCTTAATTTGGAAATAATTTATTTTAATTTTGATTTTAAGATTGCTTTATACCTCAAACGTTAAGATTGACATTTCAGCAGGCAATAAGATTCAATAAGACGTATATGCATGTCCACAGCAACTGAAGTGTTAATAAATGTAATAGTTTAGCAGACCTTGAGAATTGGGATGATTAAGCAAAGGAAAAAAAGGTAGACGGTTCAAGAAGACAAAGATGGGGATTGGCGTTGCATTTAAATTTGTGAAGATTGTAGTTATCAGGGAAGCAATAAATCAGAAGAGAGTTTCACAGATGGAAAGTACGCACACTCCACCAAAAAAAAAAAAAATTAGAGTAGAAGTGGCGGTTGCATTTAGCTAGTTCAACAGTAAAATGGTGAGACATAGTTGTCAATCTAGTAGTACACTTAAATTCATGTAGTCGGGGCAGCAGTGAAAAAAGCTCATTGGAGAAGTTGCTATGAAAATATTTGTAGGAAAAAAGGGAAGCCATGTCATGTCGGTGAAAAAGCGAATGGGGTCGAAATGCCTGGTCAAGGTAGACTACATTATTCTTTGGATTTTTTCAAGAACCTCGAGATGTATAGCTGGAGAACCAGACAAGATAAGGCAGCAGTATTCAATGTACGGACGAATGGCAGCTTTGTAAATGTGCAAGGTGGATTCTGAACAGAAAATGTTTCTAGCACAGCGAAACTATTTTCTTTGCAATTAGACGTAGCAATTGATTCGATAGAGTCACACCACTTGATGTCAGTGGCAAAAGTGAGGCCAAGAAAACGTAGAGTGTTGCTCTTCTGGAGTTTAATGTCGATCACGTTGACGGCAGGCAGAAAAGCTTCTCTGTGGTCATTAAATAAAATCAGTTTTGTTTGGGAAATATTTTATGAAGCGTACGTTTTTTAGAACTCTTTACATGAGGGAGATTAGCTTACTAACCATTGATCGACAGATGATCACTTTATAGATATTTCACATAACATGTACATTATCTGTTACACGTTTCTTGTACTAAAATTCAAAGTGAGAATAGTGAATGAAGTATGTGACATGTACGAAAGAAATGGAAGTGAAGATTATGAGGATAAGGAGGATAGATAACGCTTGACCCTTGACATGTATAGGGTAAGATTACTTAATGAGGAGTTTGATATGAAGGCAAGAGTAGTATGTAGGAAGTGAAGATTGTGAGGATAAGGAAGATAGATAATTATTGACCCTTGACATGTAGAGGCCAATGAGGAGGGTCATATAAATTCAAGTGGAGGATGTAGTAAGTGAAGGTTATGAGGATAAGGAGGATAGACAAAAATTGACCCTTGATATGTAGAGATCAAGATTACTCAATGAGGAATGGGGTATGAATGCAAAAGAAATATGTAGGAAGTGAATATTATGAGGCTACGGTGGATATGTAACGACTGGACCTTGAATTGTAGAGGTCAAGATTATTTAATGAGGTGTGTCGTATCAAAGCAAGAGGAGGATACAGGAAGTGAAGGTTATGAGGATAAGGAGGATATATAACGAGTGGCCCTTCATTTTTAGAGGTTAATATTGTAGTAACCTTGGAAGCATACGCGTGGGTGTCTATTCCACAAAATGGCAGTTCTTGGGAAAAAAATTTCTGGGTAAACATTTGGAACACAGAGAAAATGCCGATGATTCAACCCTGCAGAAGTGGCATAGCATGTTCTAAGTGTAAAGGTTTTATTTGGTTGAACTAATGAATAGTGTTCTCATTTGAATATCTGCCATGGATATAACAAAAAAGTAGCAAGAGGTTTGCAGAACGGGGATTAAGTTATTCCCTACAAGTACCTGTAAACAAGTGTGAAATCTCTTAACTCGGGAAAGTGGTGATTGAGTAGCTCCAGCCTAGACGTAGCAGCAATGCTCCATTTTTCTTCTAACTTGACTCCTGTAAAGATAAAACATTACAGAAGTCAAATACGCCTTGCAATAATATAATGCATCAACCATTTTGCCAGCATTTTTGTCAATATATTCTATATATGAGTTCTGCTGCAATCTGGATTGAACCTGAGCCACTGTGGACGTCCAATTCTTGAATCTTCCGGGTAGTGGTTAAAGAGATAATCTGTTTTACCATTGTTAGTGAGTAGTGACTTCGATCATCATTGGGTACCCTATACTTATGGGCATGTGTTAAATATGATAAGCTTAATACGTACCAACTGTTAAAAGACAAAATACATGATGTTCGTAATGATAATGTTATGGGATCTTACCCCTAATAATAATAATGGACTATTCCATATTTAATAAATACTGTGCCTCAGGAGTAGGCAAGGAATAAGTCGCTCACTTTCTGAGCGACTGTTCGGTTCAACTCTCTTCCTACGGGCGGGAGGAACCCGAAGGAGGCTACGCCGAGGGTGGAGTCTCCTTCGGGGGAGGTAAACCCCGGCCCAGAACCCGTTTATACGGGTTCAAATGGGATATTTTGGCCGAGCCTGATGGCTCGGGAATGCCCACATTAAAAAGGCCTTGTGCCACATGACACCCTCGTGGGGGGGGGGTGACTGAATATCATCAGTCGCTCACTTTCTGAGCGACTGTTCGGTTCAACTCTCTTCCTACGGGCGGGAGGAACCCGAAGGAGGCTACGCCGAGGGGTGGAGTCTCCTTCGGGGAGGTAAAACCGGCCCAGAACCCGTTTATACGGGTTCAAATGGGCTATTTTTGGCCGAGCCTGATGGCTCAGGAATGCCCACATTAAAAAGGCCTTGTGCCACTTGTGACACCCTCGTGGGGGGTGACTGAATATCATCAGTCGCTCACTTTCTGAGCGACTGTTCGGTTCAACTCTCTTCCTACGGGCGGGAGGAACCCGAAGGAGGCTACGCCGAGGGGTGGAGTCTCCTTCGGGAGGTAAAACCGGCCCAGAACCCGTTTATACGGGTTCAAATGGGCTATTTTTTGGCCGAGCCTGATGGCTCGGGAATGCCCACATTAAAAAGGCCTTGTGCCACATGACACCCTCGTGGGGGGTGACTGAATATCATCAGTCGCTCACTTTCTGAGCGACTGTTCGGTTCAACTCTCTTCCTACGGGCGGGAGGAACCCGAAGGAGGCTACGCCGAAGGGTGGAGTCTCCTTCGGGGAGGTAAAACCGGCCCTGAACCCGTTTATACGGGTTCAAATGGGCTTTTTTGGCCGAGCCTGATGGCTCGGGAATGCCCACATTAAAAAAGGCCTTGTGCCCATATGACACCCTCGTGGGGGGTGACTGAATATCATCAGTCGCTCACTTTCTGAGCGACTGTTCGGTTCAACTCTCTTCCTACGGGCAGGGGAGGAACCCGAAGGAGGCTACGCCGAGGGGTGGAGTCTCCTTCGGGGAGGTAAAACCGGCCCAGAACCCGTTTATACGGGTTCAAATGGGCTATTTTTGGCCGAGCCTGATGGCTCGGGAATGCCCACATTAAAAAGGCCTTGTGCCACATGACACCCTCGTGGGGGGTGACTGAATATCATCAGTCGCTCACTTTCTGAGCGACTGTTCGGTTCAACTCTCTTCCTACGGGCAGGAGGAACCCGAAGGAGGCTACGCCGAGGGTGGAGTCTCCTTCGGGGAGGTAAACCGGCCCAGAACCCGTTTATACGGGTTCAAATGGGCTATTTTTGGCCGAGCCTGATGGCTCGGGAATGCCCACATTAAAAAGGCCTTGTGCCACATGACACCCTCGTGGGGGGTGACTGAATATCATCAGTCGCTCACTTTCTGAGCGACTGTTCGGTTCAACTCTCTTCCTACGGGCGGGAGGAACCCGAAGGAGGCTACGCCGAAGGGTGGAGTCTCCTTCGGGGAGGTAAAACCGGCCCTGAATCCCGTTTATACGGGTTCGGATGGGCTATATTTTTGGCCGAGCCTAATGGCTCGGGAATGCCCACGTTAAAAAGGCCTTGTGCCAGCCATGACACCCTCGTGGGGGGTGACTGAATATATTATAAGTCGCTCACTTTCTGAGCGACTGTTCGGTTCAACTCTCTTCCTACGGGCGGGAGGAACCCGAAGGAGGCTACGCCGAAGGGCGGAGTCTCCTTCGGGAGGTAAAACCGGCCCTGAATCCGTTTATACGGGTTCGGATGGGCTATTTTTGGCCGAGCCTAATGGCTCGGGAATACCCACGTTAAAAAGGCCTTGTGCCACATGACACCCTCGTGGGGGGGGTGACTGAATATTATTATAAGTCGCTCACTTTCTGAGCGACTGTTCGGTTCAACTCTCTTCCTACGGGCGGGAGGAACCCGAAGGAGGCTACGCCGAAGGGCGGAGTATTCTTCGGGGAGGTAAAACCGGACCAGAACCCGTTTATACGGGTTCAAATGGGCTATTTTTTGGCCGAGCCTAATGGCTCGGGAATGCGCACATCAAAAAGGCCTTGTGCCACATGACACCCTCGTGGGGTGACTGAATATCATAAGTCGCTCACTTTCTGAGCGACTGTTCGGTTCAACTCTCTTCCTACGGGGCGGGAGGAACCCGAAGGAGGCTACGCCGAAGGGTGGAGTCTCCTTCGGGAGGTAAAACCGGCCCTGAACCCGTTTATACGGGTTCAAATGGGCTATTTTTTGGCCGAGCCTGATGGCTCGGGAATGCCCACATTAAAAAGGCCTTGTGCCATATGACACCCTCGTGGGGGGGTGACTGAATATCATCAGTCGCTCACTTTCTGAGCGACTGTTCGGTTCAACTCTCTTCCTACGGGCGGGAGGAACCCGAAGGAGGCTACGCCGAAGGGTGGAGTCTCCTTCGGGGAGGTAAAACCGGCCCAGAACCCGTTTATACGGGTTCAAATGGGCTATTTTTTGGCCGAGCCTGATGGCTCGGGAATGCCCACATTAAAAAGGCCTTGTGCCACATGACACCCTCGTGGGGGGGTGACTGAATATCATCAGTCGCTCACTTTCTGAGCGACTGTTCGGTTCAACTCTCTTCCTACAGGCGGGAGGAACCCGAAGGAGGCTACGCCGAAGGGTGGAGTCTCCTTCGGGGAGGTAAACCGGCCCTGAACCCGTTTATACGGGTTCGGATGGGCTATTTTTTGGCCGAGCCTAATGGCACGGGAATGCCCACGTGAAAAAAAGGCCTTGTGCCACATGACACCCTCGTGGGGGGTGACTGAATATCATCATAAGTCGCTCACTTTCTGAGCGACTGTTCGGTTCAACTCTCTTCCTACGGGCGGGAGGAACCCGAAGGAGGCTACGCCGAAGGGCGGAGTCTCCTTCGGGAGGTAAAACCGGCCCTGAACCCGTTTATACGGGTTCGGATGGGTCGCTTTTTTGGCCGAGCCTAATGGCTCGGGAATGCCCACGTTAAAAAGGCCTTGTGCCACATGACACCCTCGTGGGGGGTGACTGAATATATTATCAGTCGCTCACTTTCTGAGCGACTGTTCGGTTCAACTCTCTTCCTACGGGCGGGAGGAACCCGAAGGAGGCTACGCCGAAGGGCGGAGTCTCCTTCGGGGAGGTAAAACCGGCCCTGAACCCGTTTATACGGGTTCGGATGGGCTCACTTTTTTTGGCCGAGCCTAATGGCTCGGGAATACCCACGTTAAAAAGGCCTTGTGCCACATGACACCCTCGGGGGGGGTGACTGAATATTATTATAAGTCGCTCACTTTCTGAGCGACTGTTCGGTTCAACTCTCTTCCTACGGGCGGGAGGAACCCGAAGGAGGCTACGCCGAAGGGCGGAGTATTCTTCGGGGAGGTAAAACCGGACCAGAACCCGTTTATACGGGTTCAAATGGGCTATTTTTTGGCCGAGCCTAATGGCTCGGGAATGCGCACATCAAAAAGGCCTTGTGCCACATGACACCCTCGTGGGGGGTGACTGAATATCATAAGTCGCTCACTTTCTGAGCGACTGTTCGGTTCAACTCTCTTCCTACGGGCGGGAGGAACCCGAAGGAGGCTACGCCGAAGGGTGGAGTCTCCTTCGGGGAGGTAAAACCGGCCCTGAACCCGTTTATACGGGTTCAAATGGGCTATTTTTTGGCCGAGCCTAATGGCTCGGGAATGCCCACATTAAAAAGGCCTTGTGCCACATGACACCCTCGTGGGGGGGTGACTGAATATCGTCAGTCGCTCACTTTCTGAGCGACTGTTCGGTTCAACTCTCTTCCTACGGGCGGGAGGAACCCGAAGGAGGCTACGCCGAAGGGTGGAGTCTCCTTCGGGGAGGTAAAACCGGCCCAGAACCCGTTTATACGGGTTCAAATGGGCTATTTTTTGGCCGAGCCTGATGGCTCGGGAATGCCCACATTAAAAGGCCTTGTGCCACATGACACCCTCGTGGGGGGGGTGACTGAATATCATCAGTCGCTCACTTTCTGAGCGACTGTTCGGTTCAACTCTCTTCCTACGGGCGGGAGGAACCCGAAGGAGGCTACGCCGAGGGGTGGAGTCTCCTTCGGGGAGGTAAACCGGCCCTGAACCCGTTTATACGGGTTCGGATGGCTATTTTTGGCCGAGCCTAATGGCTCGGGAATGCCCACGTTAAAAAGGCCTTGTGCCACATGACACCCTCGTGGGGGGTGACTGACTGAATATCATAAGTCGCTCACTTTCTGAGCGACTGTTCGGTTCAACTCTCTTCCTACGGGCGGGAGGAACCCGAAGGAGGCTACGCCGAAGGGCGGAGTCTCCTTCGGGGAGGTAAAACCGGCCCTGAATCCGTTTATACGGGTTCGGATGGGCTATTTTTTGGCCGAGCCTAATGGCTCGGGAATGCCCACGTTAAAAAGGCCTTGTGCCACATGACACCCTCGTGGGGGGGGTGACTGAATATTATTATAAGTCGCTCACTTTCTGAGCGACTGTTCGGTTCAACTCTCTTCCTACGGGCGGGAGGAACCCGAAGGAGGCTACGCCGAAGGGCGGAGTATTCTTCGGGGAGGTAAATTCGGACCAGAACCCGTTTATACGGGTTCAAATGGGCTATTTTTGGCCGAGCCTAATGGCTCGGGAATGCGCACATCAAAAAGGCCTTGTGCCACATGACACCCTCGTGGGGGGGTGACTGAATATCATCAGTCGCTCACTTTCTGAGCGACTGTTCGGTTCAACTCTCTTCCTACGGGCGGGAGGAACCCGAAGGAGGCTACGCCGAAGGGTGGAGTCTCCTTCGGGGAGGTAACACCGGCCCTGAACCAGTTTATACGGGTTCAAATGGGCTATTTTTTGGCCGAGCCTGATGGCTCGGGAATGCCCACATTAAAAAGGCCTTGTGCCACATGACACCCTCGTGGGGGGGGTGACTGAATATCATCAGTCGCTCACTTTCTGAGCGACTGTTCGGTTCAACTCTCTTCCTACGGGCGGGAGGAACCCGAAGGAGGCTACGCCGAAGGGCGGAGTCTCCTTCGGGGAGGTAAAACCGGCCCTGAACCCGTTTATACGGGTTCAAATGGGCTATTTTTTGGCCGAGCCTAATGGCTCGGGAATGCCCACATTAAAAAGGCCTTGTGCCACATGACACCCTCGTGGGGGGGGGTGACTGAATATCATCAGTCGCTCACTTTCTGAGCGACTGTTCGGTTCAACTCTCTTCCTACGGGCGGGAGGAACCCGAAGGAGGCTACGCCGAAGGGTGGAGTCTCCTTCGGGGAGGTAAAACCGGCCCTGAACCCGTTTATACGGGTTCAAATGGGCTATTTTTGGCCGAGCCTGATGGCTCGGGAATGCCCACATTTAAAAGGCCTTGTGCCACATGACACCCTCGTGGGGGGTGACTGAATATCATAAGTCGCTCACTTTCTGAGCGACTGTTCGGTTCAACTCTCTTCCTACGGGCGGGAGGAACCCGAAGGAGGCTACGCCGAAGGGTGGAGTCTCCTTCGGGGAGGTAAACCGGCCCCTGAACCCGTTTATACGGGTTCAAATGGGCTGTTATTTTTGGCCGAGCCTGATGGCTCGGGAATGCCCACATTAAAAAGGCCTTGTGCCACATGACACCCTCGTGGGGGGTGGTGACTGAATATCATCAGTCGCTCACTTTCTGAGCGACTGTTCGGTTCAACTCTCTTCCTACGGGCGGGAGGAACCCGAAGGAGGCTACGCCGAAGGGTGGAGTCTCCTTCGGGGAGGTTCAAAACCGGCCCCTGAACCCGTTTATACGGGTTCAAATCATCAGTCGCTCACTTTCTGAGCGACTGTTCGGTTAACTCTCTTTTTGGCCGAGCCTGATGGCTCGGGGGAATGCCCACATTAAAAAGGCCTAGTGCCACATGACACCCTCGTGTGTGGGGGTGACTGAATATCATAAGTCGCTCACTTTCTGAGCGACTGTTCGGTTCAACTCTCTTCCTACGGGCGGGAGGAACCCGAAGGAGGCTACGCCGAAGGGTGGAGTCTCCTTCGGGAGGTAAAAACCGGCCCTGAACCCGTTTATACGGGTTCAAATGGGCTATTTTTGGCCGAGCCTGATGGCTCGGGAATGCCCACATTAAAAGGCCTAGTGCCACATGACACCCTCGTGGGGGGGTGACTGAATATTATCAGTCGTTCACTTTGTGAGCGACTGTTCGGTTAAACTCTCTTCCCACGGGCGGAGGAACCCGAAGGAGGCTACGCCGAAGGGTGGAGTCTCCTTCGGGGAGGTAAAACCGGCCCTGAACCCGTTTATACGGGTTCAAATGGGCTATTTTTGGCCGAGCCTGATGGCTCGGGAATGCCTACATTGAAAAGGCCTTGTGCCACACATGACACCCTCGTGGGGGTGACTGAATATCATCAGTCGCTCACTTTCTGAGCGACTGTTCGGTTCAACTCTCTTCCTACGGGCGGGAGGAACCCGAAGGAGGCTACGCCGAAGGGTGGAGTCTCCTCGGGGAGGTAAAACCGGACCTGAACCCGTTTATACGGGTTAAATGGGCTATTTTTGGCCGAGCCTGATGGCTCGGGAATGCCCACATTAAAAAGGCCTTGTGCCACATGACACCCTCGTGGGGGGGGTGACTGAATATCATCAGTCGCTCACTTTCTGAGCGACTGTTCGGTTCAACTCTCTTCCTACGGGCGGGAGGAACCCGAAGGAGGCTACGCCGAGGGGTGGAGTCTCCTTCGGGGAGGTAAAACCGGCCCAGAACCCGTTTATACGGGTTCAAATGGGCTATTTTTTGGCCGAGCCTGATGGCTCGGGAATGCCCACATTAAAAGGCCTTGTGCCACATGACACCCTCGTGGGGGGTGACTGAATATCATCAGTCGCTCACTTTCTGAGCGACTGTTCGGTTCAACTCTCTTCCTACAGGCGGAGGAACCCGAAGGAGGCTACGCCGAAGGTCGGAATCTCCTTTGGTGAGGTAAAACCGGCCCTGAACCTGTTTATACGGATGTTCAAATGGGCTATTTTTTTGGCCGAGCCTGATGGCTCGGGAATGCCCACATTAAAAAAGGCCTTGTGCCACATGACACCCTCGGGGGGGGGGTGACTGAATATCATCAGTCGCTCACTTTCTGAGCGACTGTTCGGTTCAACTCTCTTCCTACGGGCGGGAGGAACCCGAAGGAGGCTACGCCGAAGGGCGGAGTCTCCTTCGGGGAGGTAAAACCGGCCCTGAACCCGTTTATACGGGTTCAAATGGGCTATTTTTTGGCCGAGCCTAATGGCTCGGGAATGCCCACATTAAAAAAGGCCTTGTGCCATGACACCCTCGTGGGGGGGTGACTGAATATCATCAGTCGCTCACTTTCTGAGCGACTGTTCGGTTCAACTCTCTTCCTACGGGCAGGAGGAACCCGAAGGAGGCTACGCCGAAGGGCGGAATCTCCTTTGGTGAGGTAAAACCGGCCCTGAAACCGTTTATACGGGTTCAAATGGGCTATTTTTTGGCCGAGCCTGATGGCTCGGGAATGCTCACATTAAAAAGCCTTGTGCCACATGACACCCTCGTGGGGTTGTGACTGAATATCATCAGTCGCTCACTTTCTGAGCGACTGTTCGGTTCAACTCTCTTCCTACGGGCGGGAGGAACACGAAGGAGGCTACGCCGAAGAGCGGAGTCTCCTTCGGGGAGGTAAACCGGCCCAGAACCCGTTTATACGGGTTCAAATGGGCTATTTTTGGCCGAGCCTAATGGCTCGGGAATGACCACATTAAAAAAGGCCTTGTGCCACATGACACCCTCGTGGGGTGTGACTGAATATCATCAGTCGCTCACTTTCTGAGCGACTGTTCGGTTCAACTCTCTTCCTACGGGCGGGAGGAACCCGAAGGAGGCTACGCCGAAGGGTGGAGTCTCCTTCCGGGAGGTAAAACCGGCCCTGAACCCGTTTATACGGGTTCAAATGGGCTATTTTTTTGGCCGAGCCTGATGGCTCGGGAATGCCCACATTAAAAAAGGCCTTGTGCCACATGACACCCTCGTGGGGGGGTGATGGAATATCATCAGTCGCTCACTTTCTGAGCGACTGTTCGGTTCAACTCTCTTCCTACGGGCGGGAGGAACCCGAAGGAGGCTACGCCGAAGGGCGGAGTCTCATTCGGGGAGGAAAAACCGGCCCAGAACCCGTTTATACGGGTTCCAATGGGCGATTTTTTGGCCGGGCCTAATGGCTCGGGAATGCCCACATTAAAAAGGCCTTGTGCCACATGACATCCTCGTGGGGTGGGGTGACTGAATATTATCAGTCGCTCACTTTCTGACCGACTGCACCGTTAAACTCTCTTCCTACGTGCGGGAGGAACCCGAAGGAGGCTACGCCGAAGGGCGGAGTCTCCTTCGGGGAGGTAAAACCGGCCCAGAACCCGTTTATACGGGTTCAAATGGGCTATTTTTTGGCCGAGTCTAATGGCTCGGGAATGCCCACATTAAAACGGCCTTTTGCCACCTGACACCCTCGTGGGGTGGTGACTGAATATTATCAGTCGTTCAAGTCTGAACTGATTGTTCGGTTCAACTCTCTTCCTACGGGCGGGAGGAACCCTAAGGAGGCTACGCCGAAGGGCGGAGTCTCCTTCGGGGAGGTAAAACCGGCCCTGAACCCGTTCATATGGGTTCAAATGGGCTATTTTTGGCCGAGCCTAATGGCTCGGGAATGCCCACGTTAAAAAGTCCTTGTGCCACATGACACCCTCGTAGTGGGGTGACTGAAGATCATCAGTCGTTCAAGTCTGAACCGACTCTTCGGTTAAACTCTCTTCCTACGGGCGGGAGGAACCTGAAGGAGGCTCCGCCGAAGGGCGGAGTCTCCTTCGGGGGAGGCTCGACCCTGAACCCGTTTATACGGGTTCAAATGGGGCTATTTTTGGCCGAGCCTAATGGCTCGGGAATGCCCACGTTAAAAGGCCTTGTGCCAAATGACACCATCGTGGGGGTGACTGAATATCATCAGTCGTTCAAGTCTGAACCGACTGCACGGTTAAACTCTCTTCCTACGGGCGGGAGGAACCCGAAGGAGGCTACGCCGAAGGGTGGAGTCTCCTTCGGGGAGGTAAAACCGGCCCTGAACCCGTTTATACGGGTTCAAATGGGCTATTTTTTGGCCGAGCCTGATGGCTCGGGAATGCCCACATTAAAAAGTCCTTGTGCCACATGACACCCTCGTGGGGGGGGGGGTGACTGAATATCATCAGTCGCTCACTTTCTGAGCGACTGTTCGGTTCAACTGTCTTCCTACGGGCGGGAGGAACCCGAAGGAGGCTACGCCGAAGGGTGGAGTCTCCTTCGGGGAGGTAAAACCGGCCCTGAACCCGTTTATACGGGTTCAAATGGGCTATATTTTGGCCGAGCCTGATGGCTCGGGAATGCCCACATTAAAAAGGCCTTGTGCCATATGACACCCTCGTGGGGGGGGTGACTGAATATCATCAGTCGCTCACTTTCTGAGCGACTGTTCGGTTCAACTCTCTTCCTACGGGCGGGAGGAACCCGAAGGAGGCTACGCCGAAGGGTGGAGTCTCCTTCGGGGAGGTAAAACCGGCCCAGAACCCGTTTATACGGGTTCAAATGGGCTATTTTTTGGCCGAGCCTGATGGCTCGGGAATGCCCACATTAAAAAGGCCTTGTGCCACATGACACCCTCGTGGGGGGGTGACTGAAT
This sequence comes from Acanthosepion pharaonis, assembly GCA_903632075.3. Taxonomy (NCBI): domain Eukaryota; kingdom Metazoa; phylum Mollusca; class Cephalopoda; order Sepiida; family Sepiidae; genus Acanthosepion; species Acanthosepion pharaonis. Next base: position 194,515 of record CAHIKZ030000080.1, read on the forward strand.
ATCATCAGTCGCTCACTTTCTGAGCGACTGTTCGGTTCAACTCTCTTCCTACGGGCGGGAGGAACCCGAAGGAGGCTACGCCGAAGGGTGGAGTCTCCTTCGGGGAGGTAAAACCGGCCCTGAATCCGTTTATACGGGTTCGGATGGGCTATTTTTTGGCCGAGCCTAATGGCTCGGGAATGCCCACGTTAAAAAGGCCTTGTGCCACATGACACCCTCGTGGGGGGGTGACTGAATATTATTATAAGTCGCTCAATTTCTGAGCGACTGTTCGGTTCAACTCTCTTCCTACGGGCGGGAGGAACCCGAAGGAGGCTACGCCGAAGGGCGGAGTCTTCTTCGGGAGGTAAAACCGGCCCTGAACCCGTTTATACGGGTTCGGATGGGCTTTTTTTGGCCGAGCCTAATGGCTCGGGAATGCCCACGTTAAAAAGGCCTTGTGCCACATGACACCCTCGTGGGGGGGTGACTGAATATATTATAAGTCGCTCACTTTCTGAGCGACTGTTCGGTTCAACTTTCTTCCTACGGGCGGGAGGAACCCGAAGGAGGCTACGCCGAAGGGCGGAGTATTCTTCGGGAGGTAAAACCGGACCGGAACCCGTTTATACGGGTTCAAATGGGCAATTTTTTGGCCGAGCCTAATGGCTCGGGAATGCGCACATCAAAAAGGCCTTGTGCCATATGACACCCTCGTGGGGGGTGACTGAATATCATCAGTCGCTCACTTTCTGAGCGACTGTTCGGTTCAACTCTCTTCCTACGGGCGGGAGGAACCCGAAGGAGGCTACGCCGAAGGGTGGAGTCTCCTTCGGGGAGGTAAAACCGGCCCTGAACCCGTTTATACGGGTTCAAATGGGCTATTTTTTGGCCGAGCCTGATGGCTCGGGAATGCCCACATTAAAAAGGCCTTGTGCCATATGACACCCTCGTGGGGGGTGACTGAATATCATCAGTCGCTCACTTTCTGAGCGACTGTTCGGTTCAACTCTCTTCCTACGGGCGGAGGAACCCGAAGGAGGCTACGCCGAAGGGTGGAGTCTCCTTCGGGAGGTAAAACCGGCCCTGAACCAGTTTATACGGGTTCAAATGGGCTATTTTTTTGGCCGAGCCTGATGGCTCGGGAATGCCCACATTAAAAAGGCCTTGTGCCACATGACACCCTCGTGGGGGGGTGACTGAATATCATCAGTCTCTCACTTTCTGAGCGACTGTTCGGTTCAACTCTTTTCCTACGGGCGGGAGGAACCCGAAGGAGGCTACGCCGAAGGGCGGAATCTCCTTTGGTGAGGTAAAACCCGCCCTGAACCCGTTTATACGGGTTCAAATGGGCTATTTTTTGCCCGAGCCTATTGGCTCGGGAATGCCCACATTAAAAAGGCCTTGTGCCACATGACACCCTCGTGGGGGGGTGACTGAATATCATCAGTCGCTCACTTTCTGAGCGACTGTTCGGTTCAACTCTCTTCCTACGGGCGGGAGGAACCCGAAGGAGGCTACGCCGAAGGTCGGAGTATCCTTCGGGAGGTAAACTCGGACCAGAACCCGTTTATACGGGTTCAAATGGGCTATTTTTGGCCGAGCCTAATGGCTCGGGAATGCCCACATAAAAAAGGCCTTGTGCCACATGACACCCTCGTGGGGGGGGTGACTGAATATCATAAGTCGCTCACTTTCTGAGCGACTGTTCGGTTCAACTCTCTTCCTACGGGCGGGAGGAACCCGAAGGAGGCTACGCCGAAGGGTGGAGTCTCCTTCGGGAGGTAAAACCGGCCCTGAACCCGTTTATACGGGTTCAAATGGGCTATTTTTGGCCGAGCCTGATGGCTCGGGAATGCCCACATTAAAAGGCCTTGTGCCACATGAAACCCTCGTGGGGGGTGGTGACTGAATATCATCAGTCGCTCACTTTCTGAGCGACAGTTCGGTTCAACTCTCTTCCTACGGGCGGGAGGAACCCGAAGGAGGCTACGCCGAAGGGTGGAGTCTCCTTCGGGAGGTAAAACCGGCCCTGAACCCGTTTATACGGGTTCAAATGGGGCTATTTTTGGCCGAGCCTGATGGCTCGGGAATGCCCACATTAAAAAGGCCTAGTGCCACATGACACCCTCGTGGGGGGTGACTGAATATCATCAGTCGCTCACTTTCTGAGCGACTGTTCGGTTCAAATCTCTTCCTACGGGCGGGAGGAACCCGAAGGAGGCTACGCCGAAGGGTGGAGTCTCCTTCGGGGAGGTAATACCGGCCCTGAACCCGTTTATACGGGTTCAAATGGGCTATTTTTTGGCCGAGCCTGATGGCTCGGGAATGCCCACATTAAAAAGGCCTTGTGCCACATGACACCCTCGTGATGGGGTGACTGAATATCATAAGTCGCTCACTTTCTGAGCGACTGTTCGGTTCAACTCTCTTCCTACGGGCGGGAGGAACCCGAAGGAAGCTACGCCGAAGGGTGGAGTCTCCTTCGGGGAGGTAAAACCGGCCCTGAACCCGTTTATACGGGTTCAAATGGGCTATTGTTTTTTTGGCCGAGCCTGATGGCTCGGGAATGCCCACATTAAAAAGGCCTAGTGCCACATGACACCCTTGTGGGGGGGTGACTGAATATTATCAGTCGCTCACTTTCTGAGCGACTGTTCGGTTCAACTCTATTCCTACGGGCGGGAGGAACCCGAAGGAGGCTACGCCGAAGGGTGGAGTCTCCTTCGGGAGGTAAAACCGGCCCTGAACCCGTTTATACGGGTTCAAATGGGCTATTTTTGGCCGAGCCTGATGGCTCGGGAATGCCTACATTGAAAAGGCCTTGTGCCACATGACACCCTCGTGGGGGGGTGACTGAATATCATCAGTCGCTCACTTTCTGAGCGACTGTTCGGTTCAACTCTCTTCCTACGGGCGGGAGGAACCCGAAGGAGGCTACGCCGAAGGGTGGAGTCTCCTTCGGGGAGGTAAAACCGGCCCTGAACCCGTTTATACGGGTTCAAATGGGCTATTTTTGGCCGAGCCTGATGGCTCGGGAATGCCCACATTAAAAAGGCCTTGTGCCACATGACACCCTCGAGGGGGGGGTGACTGAATATCATCAGTCGCTCACTTTCTGAGCGACTGTTCGGTTCAACTCTCTTCCTACGGGCAGGAGGAACCCGAAGGAGGCTACGCCGAAGGGCGGAATCTCCTTTGGTCAGGTAAAACCTCACCCTGAACCCGTTTATACGGGTTCAAATGGGCTATTTTTTGGCCGAGCCTGATGGCTCCGGAATGCCCACATTAAAAAGGCCTTGTGCCACATGACACCCTCGTGGGGTTGTGACTGAATATCATCAGTCGCTCACTTTCTGAGCGACTGTTCGGTTCAACTCTCTTCCTACGGGCGGGAGGAACCCGAAGGAGGCTACGCCGAAGGGCGGAGTCTCCTTCGGGGAGGTAAAACCGGCCCTGAACCCCGTTTATACGGGTTCAAATGGGCTATTTTTGGCCGAGCCTAATGGCTCGGGAATGCCCACATTAAAAAGGCCTTGTGCCACATGACACCCTCGTGGGGGTGTGACTGAATATCATCAGTCGCTCACTTTCTGAGCGACTGTTCGGTTCAACTCTCTTCCTACGGTCAGGAGGAACCCGAAGGAGGCTACGCCGAAGGGCGGAATCTCCTTTGGTGTGGTAAAACCGGCCCTGAAACCGTTTATACGGGGTCAAATGGGCTATTTTTTGGCCGAGCCTGATGGCTCGGGAATGCCCACATTAAAAAGGCCTTGTGCCACATGACACCCTCGTGGGGTTGTGACTGAATATCATCAGTCGCTCACTTTCTGAGCGACTGTTCGGTTCAACTCTCTTCCTACGGGCGGGAGGAACCCGAAGGAGGCTACGCCGAAGGGCGGAGTATTCTTCGGGGAGGTAAAACCGGACCAGAACCCGTTTATACGGGTTCAAATGGGCTATTTTTTGGCCGAGCCTAATGGCTCGGGAATGCCTACATTAAAAAGGCCTTGTGCCACATGACACCCTCGTGGGGGGGTGACTGAATATCATCAGTCGCTCACTTTCTGAGCGACTGTTCGGTTCAACTCTCTTCCTACGGGCGGGAGGAACCCGAAGGAGGCTACGCCGAAGGGTGGAGTCTCCTTCGGGGAGGTAACACCGGCCCTGAACCAGTTTATACGGGTTCAAATGGGCTATTTTTTGGCCGAGCCTGATGGCTCCGGAATGCCCACATTAAAAAGGCCTTGTGCCACATGACACCCTCGTGGGGGTGTGACTGAATATCATCAGTCGCTCACTTTCTGAGCGACTGTTCGGTTCAACTCTCTTCCTACGGGCGGGAGGAACCCGAAGGAGGCTACGCCGAAGGGTGGAGTCTCCTTCGGGGAGGTAACACCGGCCCTGAACCAGTTTATACGGGTTCAAATGGGCTATTTTTTGGCCGAGCCTGATGGCTCGGGAATGCCCACATTAAAAAGGCCTTGTGCCACATGACACCCTCGTGGGGGGTGACTGAATATCATCAGTCGCTCACTTTCTGAGCGACTGTTCGGTTCAACTCTCTTCCTACGGGCGGGAGGAACCCGAAGGAGGCTACGCCGAAGGTCGGAGTATCCTTCGGGGAGGTAAAACTGGACCAGAACCCGTTTATACGGGTTCAAATGGGCTATTTTTTGGCCGAGCCTAATGGCTCGGGAATGCCCACATTAAAAAGGCCTTGTGCCACATGACACCCTCGTGGGCGGGTGACTGAATATCATAAGTCGCTCACTTTCTGAGCGACTGTTCGGTTCAACTCTCTTCCTACGGGCGGGAGGAACCCGAAGGAGGCTACGCCGAAGGGTGGAGTCTCCTTCGGGGAGGTAAACCGGCCCTGAACCCGTTTATACGGGTTCAAATGGGCTATTTTTGGCCGAGCCTGATGGCTCGGGAATGCCCACATTAAAAAAAGGCCTAGTGCCTCATGACACCCTCGTGGGGGGGTGACTGAATATCATCAGTCGCTCACTTTCTGAGCGACTGTTCGGTTCAAATCTCTTCCTACGGGCGGGAGGAACCCGAAGGAGGCTACGCCGAAGGGTGGAGTCTCCTTCGGGGAGGTAAAACCGGCCCTGAACCCGTTCATACGGGTTCAAATGGGCTATTTTTTTGGCCGAGCCTGATGGCTCGGGAATGCCCACATTAAAAAGGCCTTGTGCCACATGACACCCTCGTGCGGGGGTGACTGAATATCATAAGTCGCTCACTTTCTGAGCGACTGTTCGGTTCAACTCTCTTCCTACGGGCGGGAGGAACCCGAAGGAGGCTACGCCGAAGGGTGGAGTCTCCTTCGGGGAGGTAAAACCGGCCCTGAACCCGTTTATACGGGTTCAAATGGGCTATTTTTTTGGCCGAGCCTGATGGCTCGGGAATGCCCACATTAAAAAAGGCCTAGTGCCACATGACACCCTCGTGGGGGGTGACTGAATATTATCAGTCGCTCACTTTCTGAGCGACTGTTCGGTTCAACTCTCTTCCTACGGGCGGGAGGAACCCGAAGGAGGCTACGCCGAAGGGTGGAGTCTCCTTTGGGGAGGTAAAACCGGCCCTGAACCCGTTTATACGGGTTCAAATGGGCTATTTTTTGGCCGAGCCTGATGGCTCGGGAATGCCCACATTAAAAAAGGCCTTGTGCCACATGACACCCTCGTGGGGGTGTGACTGAATATCATCAGTCGCTCACTTTCTGAGCGACTGTTCGGTTCAACTCTCTTCCTACGGGCAGGAGGAACCCGAAGGAGGCTACGCCGAAGGGCGGAATCTCCTTTGGTCAGGTAAAACCTGCCCTGAAACCGTTTATACGGGTTCAAATGGGCTATTTTTTGGCCGAGCCTGATGGCTCCGGAATGCCCACATTAAAAAGGCCTTGTGCCACATGACACCCTCGTGGGGTTGTGACTGAATATCATCAGTCGCTCACTTTCTGAGCGACTGTTCGGTTCAACTCTCTTCCTACGGGCGGGAGGAACCCGAAGGAGGCTACGCCGAAGGGCGGAGTCTCCTTCGGGGAGGTAAAACCGGCCCAGACCCCGTTTATACGGGTTCAAATGGGCTATTTTTTGGCCGAGCCTAATGGCTCGGGAATGCCCACATTAAAAAGGCCTTGTGCCACATGACACCCTCGTGGGGGTGTGACTGAATATCATCAGTCGCTCACTTTCTGAGCGACTGTTCGGTTCAACTCTCTTCCTACGGTCAGGAGGAACCCGAAGGAGGCTACGCCGAAGGGCGGAATCTCCTTTGGGTGGTAAAACCGGCCCTGAAACCGTTTATACGGGTTCAAATGGGCTTTTTTGGCCGAGCCTGATGGCTCGGGAATGCCCACGTTAAAAAGGCCTTGTGCCACATGACACCCTCGTGGGGGGGTGACTGAATATCATCAGTCGCTCACTTTCTGAGCGACTGTTCGGTTCAACTCTCTTCCTACGGGCGGGGAGGAACCGGAAGGAGGCTACGCCGAAGGGTGGAGTCTCCTTCGGGGAGGTAAAACCGGCCCTGAACCCGTTTATACGGGTTCAAATGGGCTATTTTTTGGCCGAGCCTGATGGCTCGGGAATGCCTACATTAAAAAGGCCTTGTGCCACATGACACCCTCGTGGGGGGGTGACTGAATATCATCAGTCGCTCACTTTCTGAGCGACTGTTCGGTTCAACTCTCTTCCTACGGGCGGGAGGAACCCGAAGGAGGCTACGCCGAAGGGTGGAGTCTCCTTCGGGGGGAGGTAACACCGGCCCTGAACCAGTTTATACGGGTTCAAATGGGCTATTTTTTGGCCGAGCCTGATGGATCGGGAATGCCCACATTAAAAAGGCCTTGTGCCACATGACACCCTCGTGGGGGGTGACTGAATATCATCAGTCTCTCACTTTCTGAGCGACTGTTCGGTTCAACTCTTTTTTCCTACGGGCGGGAGGAACCCGAAGGAGGCTACGCCGAAGGGCGGAATCTCCTTTGGTGAGGTAAAACCCGCCCTGAACCCGTTTATACGGTTTCAAATGGGCTATTTTTTGCCCGAGCCTATTGGCTCGGGAATGCCCACATTAAAAAGGCCTTGTGCCACATGACACCCTCGTGGGGGGGTGACTGAATATCATCAGTCGCTCACTTTCTGAGCGACTGTTCGGTTCAACTCTCTTCCTACGGGCGGGAGGAACCCGAAGGAGGCTACGCCGAAGGTCGGAGTATCCTTCGGGGAGGTAAAACCGGACCAGAACCCGTTTATACGGGTTCAAATGGGCTATTTTTTGGCCGAGCCTAATGGCTCGGGAATGCCCACATTAAAAGGCCTTGTGCCACATGACACCCTCGTGGGGGGTGACTGAATATCATAAGTCGCTCACTTTCTGAGCGACTGTTCGGTTCAACTCTCTTCCTACGGGCGGGAGGAACCCGAAGGAGGCTACGCCGAAGGGTGGAGTCTCCTTCAGGGGGGAGTAAAAACCGGCCCTGAACCCGTTTATACGGGTTCAAATGGGTTTTTTTTGGCCGAGCCTGATGGCTCGGGAATGCCCACATTAAAAAGGCCTAGTGCCACATGACACCCTCGTGGGGGGGTGACTGAATATCATCAGTCGCTCACTTTCTGAGCGACTGTTCGGTTCAAATCTCTTCCTACGGGCGGGAGGAACCCGAAGGAGGCTACGCCGAAGGGTGGAGTCTCCTTCGGGGAGGTAAAACCGGCCCTGAACCCGTTTATACGGGTTCAAATGGGCTATTTTTTGGCCGAGCCTGATGGCTCGGGAATGCCCACATTAAAAAGGCCTTGTGCCACATGACACCCTCGTGATGGGGTGACTGAATATCATAAGTCGCTCACTTTCTGAGCGACTGTTCGGTTCAACTCTCTTCCTACGTGCGGGAGGAACCCGAAGGAGGCTACGCCGAAGGGTGGAGTCTCCTTCGGGGAGGTAAAACCGGCCCTGAACCCGTTTATACGGGTTCAAATGGGCTATTTTTTGGCCGAGCCTGATGGCTCGGGAATGCCCACATTAAAAAGGCCTAGTGCCACATGACACCCTCGTGGGGGGGGGGTGACTGAATATTATCAGTCGCTCACTTTCTGAGCGACTGTTCGGTTCAACTCTCTTCCTACGGGCGGGAGGAACCCGAAGGAGGCTACGCCGAAGGGTGGAGTCTCCTTCGGGGAGGTAAAACCGGCCCTGAACCCGTTTATACGGGTTCAAATGGGCTATTTTTTGGCCGAGCCTGATGGCTCGGGAATGCCTACATTGAAAAGGCCTTGTGCCACATGACACCCTCGTGGGGGGTGACTGAATATCATCAGTCGCTCACTTTCTGAGCGACTGTTCGGTTCAACTCTCTTCCTACGGGCGGGAGGAACCCGAAGGAGGCTACGCCGAAGGGCGGAGTCTCCTTCGGGGAGGTAAAACCGGCCCTGAACCCGTTTATACGGGTTCATATGGGCTATTTTTTGGCCGAGCCTGATGGCTCGGTAATACCCACATTAAAAAGGCCTTGTGCCATATGACGCCCTCGTGGGGGGTGACTGAATATCATCAGTCGCTCACTTTCTGAGCGACTGTTCGGTTCAACTCTTCCTACGGGCGGGAGGAACCCGAAGGAGGCTACGCCGAAGGGTGGAGTCTCCTTCGGGGAGGTAAAACCGGCCCAGAACCCGTTTATACGGGTTCAAATGGGTTATTTTTGGCCGAGCCTGATGGCTCGGGAATGCCCACATTAAAAAGGCCTTGTGCCACATGACACCCTCGTGGGGGGTTGACAGAATATCATCAGTCGCTCACTTTCTGAGCGACTGTTCGGTTCAACTCTCTTCCTACAGGCGGGAGGAACCCGAAGGAGGCTACGCCGAAGGTCGGAATCTCCTTTGGTGAGGTAAAACCGGCCCTGAACCCGTTTATACGGGTTCAAATGGGCTATTTTTTGGCCGAGCCTAATGGCTCGGGAATGCCCACATTAAAAAGGCCTTGTGCCACATGACATCCTCGTGGGGGGGGTGACTGAATATTATCAGTCGCTCACTTTCTGAGCGACTGTTCGGTTCAACTCTCTTCCTACGGGCGGGAGGAACCCGAAGGAGGCTACGCCGAAGGGCGGAGTATCCTTCGGGGAGGTAAAACTGGCCCAGAACCCGTTTATACGGGTTCAAATGGGCTATTGTTTGGCCGAGCCTAATGGCTCGGGAATGCCCACGTTAAAAAGGCCTTGTGCCATATGACACCCTCGTGGGGGGTGACTGAATATCATCAGTAGTTCAAATCGAGTCAGCAGTTCAAGTCCAGTCAAGAGTCGAGTCAAAGGCAGTCCGAAACAGAGTCGCGTTCAGACAATTACTGCAAGACATTGGAATAGTGATACTGGTCGAGACTACAATGTTCTCTCTACTAAACCTGATTGTTCATACTAACACTTCTACTTCTCTGTATATATTCCTGTTTGTAATATATCTGTGTTATTTCATACCTGTGTTCGCGTTCTTCTTTATTGGTTCTACCTTGGACTATCACTGTGGTACAAGGAACCGGATCATAACATAATATTAAGCGCTTCCTTATAAGGAAACCTTAGGCATTCATTGACCGAAAAGGCAGAACCACAGTCGGTTTGAATTTATAAAATCTTTTTAATAAAATACCTTTTCAGGAAAAATAAGTTTCTCAAGTCCAGAATCCTGTTTCCTCGCCCATAGCCTACGTGGATATCTATAATTCTTTACAGAAGTTACGAAAAGAATCCTTAGAATTTAAATTTTAGGACAAACATCAGACTACATAAGAATGTTTGACATATACACTATAGGCCAAAAGTTTGGAACCACCCTCTGGGTTACGAAGAATGGCCTAAGAATTGAAGACTGCCTGAATTTTGCAGAACGAATTTACTTGCTAGGAGCAAGTAAATTGGAGCGTGGAAACACCTATTAATTGCTGTTGTTCCCACCTTCATCCTAACCCGTGGTGGTAGCACTTGATAGGGTCCTAGCTATGGGCAAATAGTGAAGCTCCAAACTAGGGTTAAAACACTTTGAAAGTATAAAAATAGATTTTTGCAGTAAAACACCAACAATATATTTTTGAAAAAAAATACCATCAATACATTTGACGCTCGACGAAAACCCTATTTACAAAAATACTTCAATGAAACCTGATTTACAAACTGATTTTTTACAAAGGATACATATTCTATTCATACAAATCTATCCTAAAAATCTTGTCGTCATTAAATAACGCACAGAGGTTGATATGCCACAAAACTAAATAAACCAATAATCCAATCTTCCTGGAGGGTTTTGCTTTATCATATATTCAGAAATAATGATAAGGGAGAAATTAACCTTTATCACGCTGTATGTGATTTTTATCCTGCCATTGAATTTTACTAATCCCTGAATTAGAAATTATTTGAATTTAATAGTTGTGTCATCATATCCTGCTATGGCAACAGAAAACAACTTTCAGTTGAATTAACAATAAGGATACTTAATTGAGAGGCATTGAAAAATAATACAGCAGAAAGAGAAGTAATATTAAAAATGCAGAGTGTTAAAGGTTAATGCATTATTGCAAGGACTTTCCGGAACATTTTAGCTCTTCTCTCTAATCTACTTGGCTGGCTAATGATAATCTTAAAGCTGGCGGATTTAAAATTATAGGTAACTCCCTTCTAAAAATCAAGTGAACTTTATGCCCTAATGGGTTAAACAATTTCAGCATCCTAGCTTAGTAGGAGTTAATTAAAACAAGGCATGAAACGCACTAATTATTAAATCCAAAGAACCTCCCTCAACTTTTGTCGGTAGCTTAAGTGTAGAATTCGACGTCGGGACAAGCAGCATTGCATTTATGTACTGATAAAATCCTCAGTTTAAAATTTGGTTGGCATATCAACGACATTCTGGAGTACATCTTGCACAAAGGCCGAGGTCTTGGCATCGAACTCCATTCTGATTTTTATGATGATATCGTTTTTAAGTGTGATGGCCGCTCATTTCCGCCCACTTCCTTATCCAATAAAATCAGCCACACGTGACGTCATAACAGACTTGACGAATCGACATGTAAATGTACAAGTGGTAAATTAATGGTAATGGTTCAGGACTTTATTGGCAGTGCTTTCTTTGATTTTCGAGTGTCTTTGGGTCGATTCTGGAACGCCGACCGTCTTTCCATAATACCGGATTATTACACAACTGCAGTAATCTGTTGAAACTGTTTTCTCTTAATCCCAACTCTCATATCTTTCTTGGCGATTGTCCTCTTCGTAGCGTTAATTTTTATCACGCTGTTTTAAATATTGTTCTCTCCAGGTATCAACAATCGTAACGATGTCGTAAAACTACTGAGTACAGGGGAAAAGAATTAAGGAAGAGTAGATATCTAAAGAAAAAAAATTGTCAAGTTCTGAATACTAATGTTAGTAGCGTAATTTCGGTAAAATAAAAGCTAGAAGCATAACAATTACAAAATAATGCAATGTTGCTCATAGTGAGCATTCATTATCTTTGAATGGAATATGCCAAGGATCTAAAACTAGTACTTGACACGGCTCAAAATCTTTATTTGTTATCTAACAAGATTACATTCTGCCCTCGGATTCTGCATTAGAAATCTTAGGAGAATACTTCAGTCGATTAGATAGATATTACTGAACTCTCTAATTCTTAAAATTCTGATTACAACCGTGTTTTCTATGTGTAAATCGGTGTTACTCAATTTACGAACACTTAGCCGATCGTCAATCGCTGTGTTTGATTGTTAGTGTCATTATCAGTTAAAGCTATAATATAATATATTATATTAATATAAGCTGGCTGTCCGCGTGTGCATCATCATAAAATATCACGAGCCTAAGGTTGGTTAATGAAACTTAACTCAAAATGTAAACTTTCGTTCTACGTACGAAAAAAAGGCGCCTCGTAAGAGATTGATTTGTACTGTATTTTCCCACCAAATAATGAGCGAAAATAAAACGTCCATCAAAAATAAGTCCCCAATAGTATATGTTTTTGGTAATGATATTAATAACTAAATACACGCTATACCTGAATAAAATGAAGAATTTAATATGTATAATTATAAATGATTATATTATGATTACGAATCAGAATAATGTTAAAACTAGCTTTCTTTTTCTTAACATTTTAACATTATTTATATTTGTTATCATAATTCAAATATATTAAATCAAATACGTTAATTTTGGGCTCGTCATCTATCTAGTTTTCGGCTTCGGTCTAGTGTGTCAAACGGAAGGTTTGTTTCTTAATATTTTAATATTATTTAGATTTGTAATCATAATTCAAATATTTTAAATCAAATACGTTAATTCTGGTTTCGGCTTCGGTCTAGTGTGTCAAATGGGAGGTTTGTTTCTTAATATTTTAACCTTATTTAGATTTGTAATCAAAATTCAAACAATGTGTTAAAGAAAATTATTAAAGTACTATTTTCCGATTTTCTATTTTATTCAATTGGTTTTCTTTACACATTTATTCTGAGAACTTTAACACATTGTCAACATGGAAAACAAAAACACACACTTAGTTAAAAAAAAAACAACAAAAAAAGTAACTGATATCCAAAAAGAGGCATTCACGGGAGCGTCTTTTCAATTTTTTTGTTAATTCATGTGTTTACACGGCATTTCGCTTGTGTTTATCATCATTTGCCTTTATCAAGGCAAAAGAGAAAACGCGTCGGAAAGGACTAATATATATATATATATATATATATATATATATATATATATATATATATATATATATATATATATATATGTGTGTGTGTGTGTGTGTGTGTGAAAAGTGTATATAAATATAAATAAAATATACATATATATAATTATTTATATATTATATGCGCAGTACTTATTAGAAAGCGCTCAATATCAGAGACAGAGCTAACATATTTGGTTGGATAGATGTGAGTTTGTGACCCTGGGTTTCACGTTGTCTGACGATCGCTAAAGCGTGAAACCCAGGTTTACA